>OY101432.1:19336484-19601484 GCA_956483605.1 Tuberolachnus salignus
GCACTGTGAGCTGGAGCATTGTCTTGGTGAAGAACCCAGCCATTTTTCCATAGATCTGGTCGCTTCTTTCTGACACGTTCTCTTAATTTAATTAATACCTCTTTATAATAATATTGATTAATTAATTTTGTCGATTTTTTCAACGTTTTCGTTTGTTGAAGACGTGGTAGGATGTCCAGAACGATCATCGTCTTCGACGTCCTCCCTTCCACTACAAAATCGTTTGTGCCATTCAAAAACACGAGCTCTTGATAAACATTCTTCACCATAAACTTCACATAACATACGAAACGATTCCGCGGCAGTTTTTTTTTATTTAACAAGAAATTTAATGTTAACACATGTTGTTCGATTTTTATATCTAACATTTTTCGGCAGTATAGTCGAACTCGCACTAATAACAAGGCTACTACCGTATAAGAAAATGGATCGATGCCATCAGTGTTCATAGTACTTTTAGATAAGTGTTTTCTAATCATATTTCAATAATCGTTTTAACGTTAACGTTAATAGTTTAGGTTATATTTAGAATGTCTCGTTATTTTATTGTCACATCTCGTATATTGGTTTTACCGTGAGATGTATTTATTTATTTTTTGCTCCGTCTGTGTGCACTACTTTTCTACCAGAAATCTAACTCCGATTTTCAAGCGTAGCATTTGTGCTGAAAGCGTTTTGAATCTAATCGGTTGAATTACCTCCTAAACGGACCGTTTAAAAGGTAATTTTCGTACTACTTTTCTTGTTAATTCGGAAAAAACCGGTAAAAACGAGAAAATGTTCGGCGCAATAATGTTTTCATTATTTTCGATAATTCCTTTTCTTTTTTTTTGTTTTATGTAACACATGGTTAAAAAATAATCATAAGGAACTGAAATTTGCATCGAATATCAATTTTAGGCATTTGAAATATTCGAGTAAATTTATTTTTCGTTTGGTTTATGTAGATAAAATTGTTTAGACTGAACAAAAATGCTTGTGGATTTATCAAACATTGTACTTATTAGCGGGGAAATGTTGAGCTTATTGCATTTTTTTTTTTTTTTTTTAGCCTTTAAGGTGCAAAATTTGAAGAAAATCGTAAAAAAAAATCACAGCATTTTACTATTCTTTCCAACTAAACGTGAACAAAACATTTTTTTCGAAATTGTTCGATTTTAACACGTATATAAAAACGTTTTTAGCCAACCGTCTTTTTAATACTAATTTATTTTGTTACATTATTTAAAACGAAAAAACCATTATTGTTCAAGGGCTATTTCGTCGGCCTTTTCGTAATATGCCTAAGAATTAATTTTTAAATGACCGTAAAATATTACGCAATAAATGATTTTTTTTTTTTTATTTTTGATTTAAGGACGATTTTATTTATTTTTTTTCGGTTCTCGCCAACGTAGACGTTTATTTTTTAAACGGTTTTCATAAGACAACACCGATCGCGATAGCGGCCCGGCCCTGTCCCCCGGTTTTGTGGACTGATTATTATTGGATTTTTGTCGAAATAATCGCATTTTAATAACACGGTATATCGTTATTTTTTGGCGAGTACGAAAAATTCGAAAACGCCCTCGCACCCGACGTCACCGGCGGCACCGGCTGCGGCGGATGTCGTTAAAACAACAGTAATAATTACTATTACTATTACTGCGGTCGTAAGTAGAGTTTTGCCCGAATCGCAGTAATAAAATCATATTATTATTATTGCCGCCGGTGTTCTTGGGCCGTTAACGATCTGCATTATTGCGATTACATACGCGATTTGCGCCTTACCGTGTTTATAATTATCGCTGGAACGGCCACGACTTAACCCGGCTTTTTCGGTTTTTACTCGCGAATTGTTCACCGCCATTCACGCACTCCGGTTGTTTCGCGTACGAAATAATCACGGCTACCGAACGACACACGCTTGTTGTACCGTACAAGGATCTCGAGTAAAAAAAGGAAAACGCGAATTCTGTTTTCCGTAGAAAATGAAATAAAATCAAAAGGCGCACTGTTGTAGGTGCGGCAAATTCGAGATGGCCGTGGTGGTGGGTGGCGCCGCTTAGTTTATATCGGCGCGCGACGATAAATCATTGCCAACGGAGTTCGGTCAAACGTGCGTTTGATACGCCGTGATTTTTACGATTTACGTCGAAACGTTTACACTTTAAACGCTTATAAATCAACAACAACAACAACGAAAACCTACTACAAGACTACTTTTTTTTTTCCCCCTTTCTTTTTCGCCATCGAGTGTAACTTATAATTAACCTTTTATTAAATTCCCGTGCGTTTCTGTTCGGCAAAAACAATCGTATTGAATTAATTCGGATAAATAAACTTTAAATGGCCTATAAATAGTTCAAAATTAGAAGAAGAAGAAAAAAAATGAAACCGGCATCATTGCCGTAAATTTTCCCGTTTATCGCCCCGAATGTTAAGAAAACTACAACGGAAATCGCAAAATGACTTACCAGAGACACCGACTAGATCCGAAATGATTTCGGAAAAGAAGCTACGCTTGAAAATCGTTAGTATAACTTCTGGTAGATAAGTATCTATACTATCTTATCTGGTACCGTCGTAGGCGCCGATATCGAAAATACTATACTGGCAATGGCCAGTGTTTATCGAATTGTTTTATCTGAATATTGTAAAAAAAAAAATCTCCCGGCCCAAATACCGTGAGTTATATTTTATTATCTATTATTATTATTATTATTATTATTGGAGCCCGGCGACGTTTTCCGATTAAGTCTGTCTCGGGCAGTACAACTGCTTTACAGTAGACATAAGTTTATATCATTGTTTTTTTAGTCTTCCCGACTGTCGTAAATAACGAAATGTATTTCTTGTAGCGTCCTCGATATTCGTCCGAAAAATTTGTATCCGCACCAGCTGCGGCTCGTGTAACATTCGCAGGGGCTCTTGTGACCATTTACACCGTTACTTATACATGTTAAGTCGCCTCCTGGTCGTTGTTCCAAATGTTCGAATTTAGCGTTAGACAGACGGCCGGTCCCAGACTACGCTTCGTAACAGATGTGAGTTTATCATTAGTCTTGTAGTATATTTATGGCATTTTTTTTTTTTTTTTTTGTACCGATTTACCGCGGTTGAGCCAGAACGGCTAAATTAATTATCATTAATTTAACGATTTCGTTCGTCTTCTGTATTCGTTAGATTTTTGTTTTGTCGTGCGCAACGAAAATACAGATCATGATTACCGTATTTTGTACGAAGTGATATTGTTCTGGTTTTACATCCACACACCCCGCCGCACATACAATACGTATAGTGGCCACTGGCCTCGCCCGGCGAATCCGACCGCTTTCTTGCCGGCACTTATACGAGGTACGCGCACAAATTGAACGACTCGGATTGCCCGTGAACAAGTGGTGCCCGGCTTTTGTCGGATTCTTATTTCCCGTACAGATACACGCTTGGCACCACGCTAAAAACCTTATCGAAATACAAACACTTAATTTCGGTAAAATGCAATAGTTTTTTTTTTTTTTTTTTTTAAATGTAACGAGACGGTAACATTTCGATCTTCGATTGAATAGATAGAAACTTTTTGACGAGATATATTCGTATTGAGTGCGGTCCGTAGCCATACAATACCACTGTAAATTCTCAACATAAAATTATTGATATTGGGAAGAAAATGGTAAAAATGGTAAAACGAACGTTTCAAAACTGTTTTCATCGTTACGCAATTCGAACTATGCGACGTCTTGCAATAATCTAAATAATCATACTTCGCTACAAATTATTATCAGCTCTAGTACGTTTATGATTCCTCCAGCGATAAAAAAAAAAAATTTGATTTTCTAGCGTATTACACCAAAGCGAAAAAATGTTCGACAAAATAACAACGTCTCGCCGTTTATATTATAATACGTGTTTATAGGAAATATTGCCTATTCAAAACGCCTAAATAACTTAAACGACTAACTTCAACTTTAACGCCTATAAATTTACGATTTTCATATCGTTGTCTCGTTTGAACAACTCAATCGCAAAATCAACAAAAAAAAAAAACAAAACATATTTTCTTTCATTGCCCTGTGCAGCTATAGCGTATAGCAAAAAATTGAATTCGTTTACGGTTTGACGTTTTTTTTTTCTTTTCTTTTACATTGTCTAAATAAAATTATTATTGTTAAACGGTATATGATTATTTGCATTTCGTTGAAATCCAACAGAGACATAGTTGTTTCGAGAATTTTGACATTTATTCCAAGGTCCCAAATGACCGACCAAAATGACGCCAAAGGTTAACATTTAGACTGAGACAAATATCCAAGTTGACCTCTCCCCCTAAAATTACGCCACCTTTTTTTCTTTCATTTCTTATTTTTAGTGTCTGTGAACAACTTTTTTACCAGAAACATTCCTCTGATCATCAACTTCAGGAGTGGTTACTGGTAGCAAAATTCGTCGAGCCGGTACATAGAGGAGGTCATCTTTTATGAACAAACCCGGTAACACCGTCGGGAAAATAAATAATATCAAGCCAATAACTGTTTTTTCGTATTTTTTTTTTTTTTTTTTTTGTAATTCTGATAAACGTAACCCGTAGGGATTTTAAACATACGCCAAATTCTTGTATTAGCATTTTCTAGACGTAGCACAATTTTCAAAATATTCTTACGTGATATGTTTTCGTGGTATTCACGGCTATTCGAATTTTGCTATTTTATTTTTGTATTAAAACTGTTTCGGGTAGTCCAAAAACGATTGAGTATTTTTATATAAGGTTCATCGTAAATTCTTAATACATCAATATAAAAACATCGAAAATCTATAATGATAATATTTTTTTTCTCTTTTACATAAGCGTTTGACCTCCTGTTTTTAACAAAACGCGTAAAATGTTTAAAACATTTTAATTATTGTAAAACTGTATTTGATTATTTGCGTTACGTTTAAATCGAACAGTGTGGTAATTTTGTCGGTTTTACTATCGTAAAATATTACGTAAAGATAAACGCCGGACCAACTGGGTCCGAATATTATTGTATTATTCGTACTACGAGGTGCGACAATAAAATAACGAGACTTTTTGAATAAAAGTTGTTTATTTTAAAAATGTTATAATTTAATAATTATCACCTTCAAAGTACCTTCCCCCAGCATCAATACACTGTTGCATACGTCGCTGCCATTCTTGAAAACAGTGTTGCCAATTGCTTTCATTCAGCCCTTTTAGAAGTTCTGCCGTTTTCATTTTTACTTCATCAACTGTTTGAAAATGGGAAAAGAAATAAGAAGGAAATAAGAAGAAGTCACAAGGAGCAAGGTCTGGCGAGTACGGAGGATGTTGAAGTACAGAAATTTTTTTTTCAGTTAAAAAACGTTGAATTGAAAATGCACTGTGAGCTGGAGCATTGTCTTGGTGAAGAACCCAGCCATTTTTCCATAGATCTGGTCGCTTCTTTCAGACACGTTCTATTAATTTAATTAATACCTCTTTATAATATTATTGATTAATTAATTTTGTCGATTTTTTCAACGTTTTCGTTTGTTGAAGACGTGGTAGGACGTCCAGAACGATCATCATCTTCGACGTCCTCCATTCCACTATAAAACCGTTTGTGCCATTCAAAAACACGAGCTCTTGATAAACATTCTTCACCATAAACTTCACATAACATACGAAACGATTCCGCGGCAGTTTTTTTTTAATTTAACAAGAAATTTAATGTTAACACATGTTGTTCGATTTTTATATCTAACATTTTTCGGCAGTATAGTCGAACTCGCACTAATAACAAGGCTACTAACGTATAAGAAAATGAATCGATGCCATCAGTGTTCATAGTACTTTTAGATAAGTGTTTTCTAATCATATTTCAATAATCGTTTTATAGAAAACGTTAATAGTTTAGGTTATATTTAGAATGTCTCGTTATTTTATTGTCGCACCTCGTATGCTATAGCCGAAGGGCTTCGATCGTCTTGGGCAAATCGAATTTACGTCGCCCATATTCGATAGTGAATTTTTTTTTTTTTTTCAGGAGGGGGAACAGAGAAAGAAAGACACGTTCGTTTTTTAACGATAAATCCGTGGTTTTATAAAACAAAAACGATCCGAGAAGTGACCCCCCTCTGTTTTTATTATAAAATATAAAAAATAATAAACGTAATGGAAAAAAAAGTACAAGTCGTATTTATAACCAATATTATACAGTACCGTAGATGAGAAAAAATATGTATTAAATAAATACATTAGACGTTTAAAAATATAACAAATTAAATATATTTTGTGAGCCTTTTCTTGTGCGAAAATCTGTCAAAAAATTGTTAAACTCGAGATTTGCCATCGCTTCTGCTCGTTCGACAGAAATTATAACAAGATCGGACGGGTACCGTAATACTTTTTTTTTTTTGTTTGTATTTGCTTGCCGATGAACATAAATTTCGGCAAGCTGAATAAAAGGGGGATGGGGGAAAGGGAAATAATTAAATCAATGTGGTTCGTTCGAAATTTGCCGGCACACTAAACTAGCGCCGGCCGCCCGGGCGGCTGCCCACTTTGCTTTGTCGGTGGCCCGGCCCTGGGTATAAAAAGTACGACGGCGGAAAATCGATGTTGACGGCTATTTTTTTTTACAGGCACCGCGGAAAACCTATACGGCCGAAAGTAATATTGATAAAAATTCAAAAACTCGCAAAAGTAGTTCGGTGGAAAATATCTGTATATATATATATATACGGGCCGAACGTTTTACGACTTGAAAGTCTATGATAATGCCCGTCAGTTAAATATTACGTAAACTTTGGCCGGTGAATAGAATATCTGGAAAATCGTATTTGAAAACCTATTGTTACGCAAAGTCCCGCCCGTTTATTGGAGTTTCGTTTTGGGCCAACTTTCCGACCCGCGTCCGCTATTTTTTTACGTTTTTTTTTTTTTTTTTTTTTTTTTTTTTTTTTTAATTTGTATCAAACAATCGTAACGTCAATGACGAAACGCTGGGCGGCGCCGGTCCCTTTAGAACGCCGCGCGTATTCTGGTCGAACTCGACAAATCCGCCGCCGACCGCCGACCGAGTAAATTGAAACTGTCGTCTACAGGGAGAAAATAAAAAAGTGCAAAAACTGTCCGTCTCGATATTGCCTCGGTAGTCGTCCGATTAAAAAATTACCATACGCCCGTTGTAATAACGATACCCCAGTACGTATTTTCGCGGCGTTTAAACGCGCTGTGCTGCGTTTGATTTCGAAAAACGGTCGGATAATCGAAAATCTCACCGCGACCACGAGTGTTACAATGAAATATTCGTCGGGAATTTCGACGTCTATTCCAAAGCCCAAAACGACCGCAACGGTTAACACTTACACTGATACAAATATCCAAGTTGAAATTCCACCACTGGACTCGAACAGCCGATATTATATACGTTCGGAACCGGCTAATATCGTAAAAACGATTTATTATTCGATTACACTACAATGTGTGCTATTTTTTTTTTTTTTTTTTTTTGGTTTGGTTTCTGTAAACGATTTTTTACCAGAAACCTTCGTCCGATCATCGTCTTTAAGAGTAGTTGCTGGTTGCGAATTGTGTGCATTTGAGTAGATTATATTTTTATAGAAAAACCGTGTAAAATCGTCGGAAAAATAAAAATATCAAGGTTTCAGTATTTTTTTTTTTTTTTGTGATTCTGTAAAACGCATCCGTAGGGACTTAAAACATTCGCCAAATATTTAGATTAGCATTTTCTAGACGTGGCACAGTTTTCAAAATATTCAGACGTGATATTTGTTCGTGTTATTTACAGCTATTTGAGTTTTGTGTTTATTTTGGTATTATGTGGATAAAATTGTTTCGGGTAGTCAAAAATGATTGAGTATTTTTATATAAGGGTTATCATAAATTGTTATTATGTCAATATAAAAAAAAAAAAAAATCGAAAATCCGTAGTCATAATTTGTTTTTTTGTATAAGCATTTGAATTTCAGATTTTAGCAAAACTCGTAAAAGTTATAAGGAATTTCGTTTTTTTTTTTTCTTTGAAGGCTGTTTTTTTTTTTTTTAATATTCCGGCGTTTTATGATTTATTAATAATCCTTTTCAATTTTCAAGGTTTTTTTTTTTTTTTTTCGTTTTGGTTTGTTTAATGCAAATAAAACCCTTGTAATTAATTTTTATCGGCGTTTTAATTTCAAGTTTATGTTGATATTCATTAAAAACATAAATAATCTCAAATTAATATCAAGTAGTGACAAAGTAATACGACTTCGATTTAAATTGTTAAAATTTAACAATTGTTTAAATTGACCAAAACATGTTCGCAACGATTTCCAGTGTGATTTGAACACCGTCGTAAGCGTTTTTTTTGTTTTTTTTTTTTTCAAATCGTATTGTTGCACACGGCGTCGGCGCGACTACAAGAGTATATATATATATATATATACACTGGATGGGGCGTGGTTACTTCCTTATTTTAAAAAATCATAACACAAAAAGTATTGGCAATAATGATTTAATTAGTTTTTCTGTGTACATTCTGTGTTTTATTTTATTTGGTTTAAAATACTACATCTCGAAGGTGACCACCGTTCTCGTCAATGCGCCGAGATAGTCGGAATTTGAAATTTCTGTCCGCTTTTTCCAGCATATATGTGTACTTCTGTCGGCAATAGTAGCACAAATATTGTTTTTGAGATGACGAAAGATCTTTGGACGATCCGTGTATACCAACGATTGAAGGTAGCCTCACACGGAAAAAATCACATGGGGCTAAATCTAGTAGTCGTGCTGGCCACTGAAGATCGCCTCTAAGAGAGATGAGCCGTTCGGGGAAGTGTTCATTGGCCTTCTTGCCGTGTGAGCCGTGGCGCCATCCTGTTGAAACCACACTTCCCCTACATTCGTTTCTTTAAATTTGGGCAGAAAAAAATCCACAATCATGCTGCGTAACGCTCAGAATTGACCGTAACTGCTTTTCTGTTCTCTTCAACGGTTCTGGAAGGTCCATTATGTCTCTTCTGCACACTACCGTTATCCCTGAACGTGTCCACCCACAAACAAATCGATTTCCGATCGGGCACACGGCTTGCAGGTGCGATATTGAAATGGTTTCTGAAAGCACGGCGAGTTTGCGATGATCGAAAGAAAAGTAGGCCTCCACTTCAAATGGGCGCACTTGCTTTGTCTATTGCATTGTTGCCACTGAATTAGGCTGGGCGCCACACCTAAAGAGCAAAACGAGCAGCTGGGACATCATTAGAACGTGTGTAAAGTAATCGACGCGCGCACACTAATCAGTCAACAATATCAACACACGACAAGACAGAACAAAACATGTTCGGTCTTGATCGGTCCGGTTCTATTTTTGCTCCGAGCAAAAAACGAAAACCAAAGTCACTTGTTTATTTTACGACTAGTATTACATTACCGAACACCGTGTGTGAACACGTTATTTTAATACAATAATTATATCGTATTAATTTAAAATGGCATGCGATCCGGAGAAATTAATAAATGTAGTATTTTCAAGAAAATCTATCTATGATTATTGTGATAAATATCATAGCAATAGATTGATTCAAGATAGATTTTTGAATTTAAACTCGTCATCACGTAATTCGGCCAAAAAATCGTATTATTTTCTAACCGTTTTTTTGTTTATTTCATGCATTCAAATTTTGCGGTTTTTTTTTTTATTTACTGCTTTCGCTATTCAATAAAAATTGCCACGTAAGCGGCACAGTGTGACGTCGTCTTCGTCAGAACTCATCTTGACGACTGGTGTTTAACAAACAAAAATTAATCCAGAATTATTGTGTCTTGTTCTGTTCTGTTTTGTCAGTGCGAATGGAATTTGTTCCGAGCTGTTTAGAACAAAATGATCCGCAGCAGTTTTGCTCTTTAAGTGTGCGCCCAGCCTTAGTTCTAACAAAAACCTTAGATAACGTGCTTTCGAACAAGCCAACGTAAACCAACGCTCCACTATTAATTTTAATTAATTTATTAATAAGCTCAGAGTTTCAGATAAGGAAGTAACCACGCCCCACCCTGTATATATATATACCTAATATTATAATATCTGTTCGGTAATATTCCACCTTGCCGGAGGATAAAAATGTCCACGATGTGCCGGCTGCGACGGATTTTGTGACAAAAGCGCCAAGCGCCGACTTAAACTTTTCAAACAGACTTCCTCAATACCTGTGCGCTGTTTATACGCTTTTGAGAAGTTATAAAATTTCGCTCGGGACCGTGCGGGCTAACGAGGTGAAAGCATTACCCGCTTAAACAAAGCGTTTATTTTAAACTGCTGCGGTATTTATCCGCGGAGATTTACGCGCGCGCGCGTTTCTTTGTGCGAATGTAAATCCAATTTATTCCGTTTTTGAGAGTCGAGTATAATTAATGGAATTTATAAACTTTATGTATAACTATATCAGTTATATATATATATATTACGTCGAAAACGCCGCCGCCCCAAGTGCGTTTTGTGCTCGGAAGATAATTTCACCGGGAAACACAGCGAAATATCGAAATATTCTCTTGTGTATTAACGGAATATCAATCGGAATAACGAGATTTCCGTGTAAATCGTTTTCCCCGTTAAATACGGTTATAGTCCCGTTGATCAATCAGCCGGGCTGCTGGACAAACCGGGTTTCGACAGCCGTGGGCCATACACGGCGAAACAATCATCTCGCAGAATTTTGAGTTAATGTTAAAGACACATACCATGCTGTGTCACTCTTAATCGGATTCAGACGGGGCACGGAAATACGTGGATACCCGATGCGCGAATCGGTCCTGACCCCTATCCCAGTATGTAACTCCGGCCAGTGGTGGGATTAAATTCATTCCGGTCGTATTATTATTAAGAGCCTACGAAACTACATAAAATACGTTAAACAATAATTTATTCCGTTATATTATACACGAACAAATATATTGGCCAGTCAGTTAAATTTTATTTACTACATTTGACTACTAAAAAATACTGAACAATTACTCCAAGCACTATTTTGTCGAATTTCCAATATTACACCTATAAAATATCGTGTAACATTCACAATAAATGATTCAATGGTGAATATGTTATCAAATATGTTTGTGGTAACGAATCAGTCGGATAGTCAACTTTAGTGTGAATCGAAACCTGACGGTAATAATAATCTCATAATTAATCGCATGGTTAATATTTGTCGAATCGTCGTTAATATTTTAATTCTTATGACCAGGCCGTGTTGATAATTCCCATTGCCAGACCGGCCACTACGGCTCACTAATCACGGATCATATAATCGGCCTGTCCTAAGCATAGCCCCGTGGCCGTACATGCGAAATCATCTTCTGCCAGGATTGTGAATTAATGTTAACAAAAAAAAAACATTTATATCACGGTAGGAAAAATAGTAAAATATCTATCACGTACCAGTCGACCAGTCAAATTTAGTTTTCAGGGCGCTAACATCTTATCGTCGACCCTTATAGGTTATAAGGGGCAACAAATTTACCTACACGGGTGTACGCTTTTTGTCTGATAATGATTACTGATTAGTATTAACCGGTATAATATTGACAACAATCGATCGAGTTAATTTCAATTGACAAAATATTTGTCTGCTATCACACCAGAACATGCTATCGCGGATTAAACATTTATTTAGCCATGGTCCATGACTCAAAGCTCAATTTTGTTTTGGTTTTTTTTTTTTTTATAGTTAATAAAATGTTGACAACTTAAAATGTATAAATTATTTTGTTCTTAAAAAGAGTTCGGGAATCGGCGTGCATTTAAGGGATTTTTAAACAGAATGTGTGATGGAGAGAGTGTGAGAGAGAGAGAGGCATTGTACACGTGTAATGTATGTATTGGCGAAAATGTCTAAAATATATTTTAGATTTTTTTTACGTGGGCCTAACTCAATCGGTTATCTCCCGTGAAATTGTTCTTGGCCACGCCTGTGAATAAATTCTAGACACGCCTATGAACGGTTTTAATAATTGACGATTGAATAATCCGAACAATTCGACAGACACAGACGTTGAACGGCATTCAAACGGCCCTGGAATAAATTACGTAAATATATTATTATTATTATTATTATTATTATTATTATTATTAGCTCGTTTTGCCGGCAGTTGCGTTACGGACTGGGAAATTGCGTTCGCGGGACGAATAAAGGGACTTGGAAATTATTAAGCGAGCGAAGTGTCGGTGGGGAGCGAATCAATGACGCCAGAAATTGGATTATGTACAAAAGAAATGTTATACACCGCGGATGCAGGCGGTCCACAAGATATGGGAGATTGAGTTTTCCACGAGAATAGAATATCAGATACACGACTGTAGTGATGTGCAAATTCCCGGCAATATTCCCAATACCGGGAATATATTATGAACGTTATAATTCGTATACTCGTACACATGTTTCGTGTTTCGAATATCTAATATTATATGCGCACACGTATTGTGAAGAGATAAAGCAACGAGATACATTTTGTCGATTTCGAAAATATATTCCATACAAAATATACGAATCTAACTCGAATCAGTCAGTCAACAGTAGTGGCAATTTAGCAATTATTTAGTTCACTTTTAAACGTAAAAAATCCGGTTGGAAAATAAAAAATCTAAATAATAACGTAGTCTTCTAATATGAACATCTAAAACACATTTTATACTTAATAACCTTCAAAAAAAAAAAAAAAACATTAAAATTAACTATTTCCGAAATATTCCCTGTAGCGAAGACGCTATTAGTTTTACTGACATGAAGGGATATTTTTTCTTCTCGAATAAAATACTATTTCGGTTAGTAAAAATGCTCCGATTTTTCCACGGGCTATTTTATGGCAGTGGTTTTCAAATTTTTTAACAATGCGGCACACTTTAATCTCCTACAAAATTTTCATAGCGCACCAATCCATATAATATATGAAACATGAAATATTTGAATTTACAGTATACAGTTTACAATCTACTCTAATACATTATTATAAGGCCAATGATTGTGGGATAAACTAATGCAATGATGAAAAGATGTATTAACAGAAATATGTATTTTGTATATCATTTTTGTATAATGAAATTAAATTACATTGATAAGTAAGAATTTTGTGTTTGGCGTGTGGTTCACAGGTATTTAATTCGAGGGCGAACTGTCGACAAGCTTACTCTGTGTTCTTCTTTCTGTGTTCTTAATTCTTTGGATTGATGTTGTTCTGTTTTTTTTTTTTTTTTACTTTTTATTGCTGTGACTGTTGAGAATCCCTATTCGCATAGGTACGATGTGGAGAACGGTAGTAAAATTGCCATTGCTTTTATTGATATTTCAGGAAATTCTGCTCGAGCGTATATCCAAAATTCGTTAACGGGCATTTCTTTAGATTTCAAGTCAATTTTCGATCATTTTCAGCGAATTTCAAACCAATCAGCTCGTTAATAGATACACTGAATGGACCCCGCGCCCAATCATAGTCTCCAAGGTTAGCTGGGAATGTATTTATTTAGTCATTTTGTCTTTCAGTAACATGATTGAATCGCCTGTTGATGATACGAGGTTGGCATCTAGGTTAGCTTATCTTTATGTTTATTATTTCTCAGTTGTCACCGTGTCATTCAATAAGAATACGGCTATATAGACATACATGTAAAACTATTATTAATAGATTTAACGCGACACGTCGTTTGAAAACCACTGTCGTCCAAGGGGATTGGTGACGACGTCTATTTAAGGGGTTCGATTTAGATTATATATTTTCGCGTGATCGGCTAACCTAACCACTAAAATAACAGGGCTGGTTTTGTCGCGTCGGCCGCAGATATCCGATATCATTATTTTTATAACATTGAACTATTTGTATTATAACGGAGCGTGCGCCCCTTCAAAAAAAAAGTGTCACTACCGGTTCATATAATATCCACGAACAGTACTGGACCAGCGCTAATTGGTGATACAAAAATATTGGTTGACGTGATAAAACCGCACCGTGGCATTACGACGAAGTGAATGGAGAAAGCGGTTTTTACGCGTCGAACGGCGAGACTGAACACCGCCCAATCGGGGCGCGCGCCGAGTCCACCCAATCAGTACATACACCGGTGCACTGAGCCCGGTATTTTTTTCTCAACACTTCGATCCGACAACAACCACTTCACGCCAGAGAATACTTGACGGATTGAAGACAACGCCAAAGAAACGGCCACTAGCAGCGAGCTACTACCGGCGAACAATGACCCGGACACCGCCGATACGAGAGCCAACGGACGGGGGCCGATTGCCGACCGATCCGATTCACTGGATCACCAGGAAATTAAGACAGACTCGCGTCCTTTTCACACGATCGACGCGTCTGACGGCACAGGGTGCGCGGGAGCCATCAAAATTAGAATTAAATTTGATCGAACGTTGGCTACTCTAATTATCTACTAGGCCGAAAAACATAAATAATTTTCACATTGCGATTTAAAATAAATTTCGGCGTTTTATTATTTGTTTACATTTTTACATAACGCTATATCGACATTGATGGAATGACCTTAAGTGACTTGTTGGTACGATTACTGATCTAATTTAAGCCTGGTCGCCGGGGTATTTATTTTTAAGACAGATTTGAAATGTTATCAGAACATACAGAAATGTGGGGATTTCATTATAATTTCAGTAAAATTTCTAATTTCAAAAAGGACGAATTACTAAAATATTGTGCCGATCTCCAACTAGCTTTGACTGTTGAACCAAAAAGTAATATTGAAAAAGTTTTTCTTAATAATGAATTAATTTGTATACAACACTTCACCAAAATTCATAATTCTAATACACCCCTTGATGTACTAAATGTAATTAGAAAAAATCAATTAGAGTAGACTATGCCCCAATATATGGATATCGTTGAGGATTATGTTGACGGTGACTGTTGCAAGCGGAGAAAAAAGTTTCTCTAAACTCAAGTTAATAAAAACTTACCTAAGGTCAATCATATAACAAGACACGTTTACATCCCTAGCTACACTAAGTATCGGAAAATGTCATTGCTCAAAATGTGGACTTTTCGGAACTAATTAAAATATTTGCGGACAATAAAGCAAGAAAAGTGAATTTATATTAGCTATTGTTTTTTTTTGTTTTTTTAATTTAGTACCTCTGTTAACGGCGTATTTTATTAATTATTAACAGAAAAATGATTGTGGGCATTTTTGATTATGAACGGGGCTTAGCCCCTCCAGCTACCCTAATTTAGCCCGTTTAAATTATATGTTTAAGAGGGAGGGGTGAGGTACGCCAAAACAATTCTTACAGTGGGCGCTGAAAGAGCTATGGCGGCCGGCCCCGATAGAGACCGTATTGATCGCCGGCGACGCCCGTAATCGCATCGATCCTGGCGGTATCTGGTAGCCGACCGGACACGATCGCTCGCGATCTGGTCGAACCGTACCGTCGACACGCACATTTCACCGACATGTGTCCGCCGCGAGATAGCGGCACCGGAGCGGCGGAACCACACGACTCCCCCCCCCCCGGGCGCGCTTGCTTAAGACACGTCTCCCGGACCGAGGCCAGAGCGCAGACGCCAAAATTGTTTTTAGCGGGTCTGCGCATGGCGGTGGGTTCCCCGTCTCAGACCGCGCTTTCCCAAGCCACGTCTCCCAAACACGAGGCTAAAGTACAAACGCCACTTGCTGGTTAAGAGGATCCCTCCCACCGTTGTGTATTGTACGTACAAATCACCATTGCCATTTCAACTGTACTATAATAATAGTCGGCGATTTTGAATTGCCTGCTTAGGCGTCGTCGAACGGATTTGCCCCCTCGCCCCCTCCCATTTACAGAACCATTGTAAATATTTTCTAAAATTAAATAGAAATAAAACGAAACGCGATGCTGACCGAATGGACAACGAGTTGACTTTTTACGAGACGGTGACGCGCTCAACGACCCCATCGTCCCGTTTCAATAGGCATTTTAAATTTTTGAGTTTTTTAGTTTTTGGTTTGGTTTTATGTCGACAAAATCGATTTTACCACACCTAAATGCACCGAAATTTGACACAGTGCCCAACACCAGTTTTACTTTATGACGAAAACGAAAAAACTTGAGCGTATTTTAAATAAAGTATTGCTAACGGAATAGAAGTTCAGTCATAATTTGAAATTCCGTAATTATTACGTTTTTATTATCTACATTTGCACTTAAAATGCGAATAAAATAAGAATTATATAAATATTTTTCATCATTAGGTACACCTTGTGGTGAACCTCGCTAAAAAAATTTTACCCATATAAAACTAGATAAAAATTAAAAAATAGCCAGAATATTTTGAACATTTGTCCACCTTTAGAAAGGGTTAATATGATGTATCGATGTTTGATCCATACGATTATTTAAATAAAAAAGAAAAAGTTATCGAAAATATTTGAACCGCTACTGCCATAGATTTTACCTTTTTTTTTCCACTCAATTATTAAGAAAACTCCAACGAAAATCCAAAAATGACTTCACAAAAGCACCAACCAGATCCGAAATGCTTTCAGAAAAGCGAAGTTACGCTTCAGATTTGGAGCAGTATGTCTGGTAGTAAAGTTACTTACGGACAGGAAAAAAAAACCACACATCATAGTAAACCTCGCCACGCACAGAATCTAAAATTAGTTCTTACCATTCGGCGGCAATTTCAGATTCATTATCTGTTTGGGTTATCATGAATATTCGGTGATAATCGAACATTATCGTACTGGGATGACTTGGGGAATGGTAATCCGTGAAAGTCTACGAGGAATTTCCATATTAAACGTTTATTATAAATAATATTACGTACAAGTAATTGTACAAGTTGCGACGTGTATTGTGTTTTCGACTGGAATAATTTAACTTGTATTTTTTTTATTTATTACTTTTTTACTTTTTTAATTATCACAACGGTTGCACTGGGTATATACAATGTAAATTCCCTGCCGAAAAACGGTACCGACAATATAAGTACGTCTGGGATTCGCAGGATTATTATTGTTCTGATTATGGACCAGTATGCGGACGATCGTTAATATTTCGTATAAAACGACCGGCACGGACGATATATATTTTTTCACGCCAGATATTATATTATACGTATATTACTTAATTAAAAACGTTATTATTATTTTATTATTATTTTTTTTTTTTTTTTACGATCTTTTCGCTATCGTAAACTATCGTGACCCCGTGTACACAAACCGAAACTCAAAATATCAACAAAATAATCGCGTTGCGTTAAGATTTACGGGCGTCGTCTCTTGCGGACGTCCCGTCGGCGGAACGATACTTTTGAAAACGTTTTAAAATTTAACTAAATTATGAATTCGCAGTGCGTGCCGACCGGGTCTACGCGTTTAGCCGTATAACGCAACGTACGAGGTCTGTTCAAAAAGTACCAGGACAAATGTTGTTCCGGCTAATCTACACACGATAACGTTTCAAATTGTAAACAGACGTATTCCCCGCGAATTAGTGAATATTTTTTTAACAAAATCCGAAGTCGCTGTCTTATCTCAGTTAAATATTACCCGTGGTTAAATCGAGTTAGTTTTTCTCGTTCGCCGTTTTCGACATGTCCGAAATTAACGAACAACGCGTGTGCATCGAGTTTTGTTTGAAACTTGGTAAAAACGGAAACGTACAGAAATGATTAAAACCAATTTTGGTGATGATTCATTAAGTGGTTCCGTGACTTTTGAGTGTTTTAAGGACAGTCGGCGGTTAACTGAAGACGATCCACGTTCTGGAAGACCGTCGACGTCATCCAGAAACGATGGTGTGGCGACAATTTGCGAAAAAATGCAAAATGGCCGCCGATCAAACGTTCGTGAGTTAACAAAAGGAATCTCAATTGAGTCTTGCCATGCGATTTTACAGGAAAATGTACAGACGAGAAGGGTCGCGCTGTCAAATTCGTTCCGCGATTGTTCACCACGACAATGCACCGGCACATTTAGCGCTGTCGATTCCTGAATTTTTGGCTGATAAAAAAATTTCTGTTGTCCCGCGGACTCTCCGTATTCTCCAGATCAGGCCCCGTGTGATTTCTTTCTTTTCCCAAGACTAAAATCTGCGCTTAACGGACAACGATTTCAGGATTTAGAGGAAATTAAAGCGAACGCGGCAACAGAACTCACAGCTTTAACTTTGGAACAGTTCCAAAGGACTTTTGAAAAATGGCAAGATTGCCAGGATAACTGCATATCGTCCGGAGGAGTTATTAATTTAAAATTAATTTTAAATATTCCCGAGATTTGATATATTTTTTACCGTGTACCGGATAAAATTGTATTACGAAATGTATATAATTTTTAACACAGGGCAAAAAATATATAATATTTTATATAAAAATTAAAAAAAAACACAGTGTTTTACAGTTTGCACGTACAATATTAAAATACTTTCCGTATTTTGAAGGAGATATCTTTAAATAATATGTAAATTCATTTTTGTAATTATTAAATTTAAAATCCTAGTACTTTTTGAACTGACCTCGTATTCGGTAGGGTTTTTTTTTTATTCTCGTCAACGGTGAAATATTATTATAATAATATAATAACAAAATAATACCAACGTAGTCGGCTCGATAATAAATGATTATTATTATTGTTATCGTACGATAAAATATAAAGGGTTTTATGATATGAAAATAATAAATATATTATTGAAAAACAGTGCGTGCAAACTGTAAAACACTGTTTTTTTTATATAAAATATTATATTTTTTTCCCCTACGTTAAAAATTATATACGTTGCGTAATACAATTTTATCCGGTACACCGTAAAAAATATATCAAACCTCGGAAATATTTAAAATTAATTTTTTTTTTTTTGTCTTTTAGCGTGTACCTATTGTTAATTTTAAACATATCCGTACGTCCGTTGAATGTGAAAATCGTTCAATCGCCCCCCAAAAATAAATTATATAAAATAATACATTTGATTAACCATCCTGAATGCACGATTAGAATTTCATTTTTAGTTCCCCTTTTTCCCCTGATGATGCCCTACGTGTTTTAAAACAATTGCAATTGTCAGGACAGTGATAGTTTAGAATATATCGAGGTTTGTATAGTGAAATAAACGATAAATCTTTTGTTTTGTTTTTCTTGTAACTAAGGTAGCCCAGAAATTGGATGAAATTGAAACCAGATGGTTAGGTTTTTTTTTTTTTTAAAGTGTTGCGCATACTTAAACAACTCGTTGTTGTACAAATTAAATAAATTGTTCAGCTATATAAGTTAATATAATTTTATTTTTATTTTTTTCGTTACAAAATCACGATCTAAACACAATGTTTTACGTTCAAAAAAAAAAAAAATGTATTCCGAAGACGATTTATGGCCGTTGTATTATATTATATAGAATTATTCGCCGAGAACAATAAAACATGTAGTACTACGTGAACGTTAATTGGAGTTTAACGAACAAAGTTAGGTGACAAGTGAAATAAATGATTGTAAAGTCACGAGGACTTGGATATATTATTGTGTAACAACTCCCTAGGGAATAACTTGTACCGTTTCCAGTCTTAGACAAATAATACGACACCGCGCAGGAATTGTTTATTTCGCTGTGAATCCGAAATCACATTTTTAAATCGAACACTGTAATAGCGTACGGTTTATATAATTTTTATTATTTTTGAAGATATAATTTTTTTTTTTTTTTTGTAACTGCTGTGCGTGGGGAATTGGGAATGTAGGATATAAACGGTAATTTAATTATATCCGTGCGCAGTGGGTAAATCATTACAAACAAAAAACGATTGCGAGCGAAATCCCGTTGCAATATAATAACATGTGTTTATACAATTTAATGGAAATTATAGCTAAACGATAATCGATTGCAATTATGATTGACTGATGAGTTTTGATGGGCTATAAATAACGAACAGTAAAACTTAGAGAAAAGGTTTTTTTTTATTTAAATCAGTATTCAAAAATTATTTTTTTGATAATTATATCTCCAAGATGGTGGCCGTCAGCATTGATACAACAGTGTAGACGATCTCTGAAGCACTCATATGATTTTCGGCACATTTCGACTGGTATGTGGGTGTTGTCTGAAAACCTTATCCTTAAGGTAGCCCCAGAGGAAAAAATTTGAATCACACATGCTTAAATCTAGGGACCGTGCTGGCCAGCGAGAAGAAGAATTCTCCTCAAAGAACGGTCTGAGATTCCCAAAGCTACAACGTGTTTCCGGGCTGAGCGTTTGGGTGACTGCTCAATTGATTCTCTAACCAGCTGCACATTTTCGGGATTCTTACCGTGTCCATGTCTACTTAGGGTACTTGCAGTTTCTTCCAAATGCCGTATCCACAATTCGATAGTGTTAGCAGAAGGGACAGATTCAGCACGTGGAATGCCGAAGTGTATACGGAAAGGCGTTTGTGTAGCGATCACAGAATGATTTT
The DNA here is from genome assembly GCA_956483605.1 of Tuberolachnus salignus. Classification (NCBI taxonomy): domain Eukaryota; kingdom Metazoa; phylum Arthropoda; class Insecta; order Hemiptera; family Aphididae; genus Tuberolachnus; species Tuberolachnus salignus. The sequence goes on from OY101432.1 coordinate 19,356,880, forward strand.
TTTCGTAATACGCACGCACGATGTACACCTGTCCAGACCATGATTACGAATAAAACCGGCATTACCGTACAATTCAAAATATACCACTTATTAAGGCCTACTCTTATCTTATCACAGGCTAATGGCCTCATTAAATACGTCAGTCGGCTCTGCCGCACCCTGTATTAGCAGAGCATTCGTTTATTTGCGCAAATATTTATTTCTTTGACGTTGTAATTTACTTAATATTAAAATATAGTTGTATAATTTGTTTACCAATTCGTGTGCGTTCACGATTTATTTATTTGTCGCGGATTGTTTTTAATAAGTTCATAAACACGATAGACGTTTTAACCGAAAACGCCGATACAAACGCATTAATGTTCAAATGAGTTATTGTCAAATAAAAGTCCAGGGATATGAATCGGTCCCCGCCTCCGTGAGCACACCTCCTGCTATCTGTCGGATTGTTTCCCCCAGTTCGATTATGTTATTGATCATAATTGTTCTACCCGGCCGAAAGATTAATAATAAAACCGATTAATTATCAAACGAACATTAATTTAATATAAAATCTATACCGTGGCGGAAATAACAATTATTACAATTACCGACCTATGATTGTATCGATTATATAATACTTTCTCAAATCATTCGTTACTGTATAAATACGATTAATAACTGTTCGTCGGACAGTCAACAAATTTGATAAATTTGATACATTATCATGTCCGTCCCCCCACCCCCCGCGGGTCCTTATCAATTCCAGGCAGTGCCCCTAGACGACTAAAAACGAAAATGGTGCAGAGACCTCTTACAATAATTAATAAAAATAAAAAAATAAAAAAATTATGTAAACTAACAAACAATCAATATTAAAGTGTCATCGTTGGGTGGCTTCTTTTCTCACGTTTATCATGTTATAACTACTTTTATCCTATATGCTTATTATGTCAAACGTTATAGATTGTATATTTCTTCTTTAAAAATAAAAAATGTTATATTTTAACGAAATGTTGTCATATTAAACCACGCGAAACATACAATATCCAATAGTGTTTTCTCGGTCTTCTTGTTTTATCAAAATCATGACTTGAAATTAAAAAAAAAAAATCACGTTAAACTCCCTTCGCTGCGGGTGTTCGGTTATATAATTAAATTATAATTACTAATTAAAAAAATTGAACGATAAAAAATGTTTTTACAACCGTGGCGTTTTTTTTTTAAATATTATAACGTTTTACGTTTACTGCAGTATTTTTATAACGTTGGACGAATAAATAGTTAAAATAATCTAAAATAATATTTCACGTACCAAAATCTCTGTTCGGAATTAAATTATTATTAAAACACTGCGGACGGATTGGATTATTCATCACGACCGCGAATAGTGTACAGTTTTAATTATTGTACCTAAAATCGTCGATAAAAAAATTACGTACAGTGGTGATTTTCTACGTTGCCCATCTAAATATTGTAGACGGTAAATGGACTTTTTTTTTTTTGTATGTTATTTTAAATAACAATTAAACTCATCGAATATTTAATTAATAATTATTGTATTAGTTTTATTTTCGAAACGTACGATTTATAATACAAGAACTTCAGAAATTATACAAATAATAAAACCGATGTGTTTTATGTAACGGAGTACGTAATAAAAATTCGCATTTTCGTTGGCTCGTTATCGTTACGTTACAACTATACTAAACAGTACGACAAAAATACCAAACAGGTAACGAATTATATTATACGAATATTATAACATATTTACTCTTTTTTTTTTTTTTTTCTTCGAGATTTAAATCGTTTGCGTATGTCAATGTTACCTAATTAATACGTTCAAATATTGTTAATCGCCGTTCGTATGGTTTCCGCGCAATTGTAACATTTAAAAATAAATGCATTTGTGTTATATAACTGCAATTGTTTACAATAGCCAACGAACGCGAGAAACTAAAATATTTGCGCGGAAAATAATAATTCGTAATTGGTACGTGGGTATTTACTTTTATTAAATAAATAGACGGATTGGTTTTGTATTCGCAGTGTAAACTCCAACGGGACGAAGAACAAAACGGAAGTGGAAAATCAACAAGTATTGTAAGCATTTTACTATATTCCTATTAAAACTATCGTTGAAAACAAAAACTATGTTAATTGAAAAACATTTACTATCGTGAAATTATTGTCGAGAAAAATATTATTACGTCTAATTCCTAAAAATAAACATCGGTTTACAATTTTTAATTCGAATGTTATAGAAACACAAATCCAAATAAATATTTACGAGTCAGATTCCTGTTAGAAATGTTATTATTTTTTTTATTTTTGAATGTATTATAATGGCGAATTCGAACCAATATTTTTACACGTGTTTTTAAAACGTTAATCAGTCTTAAAAAATAGTTCGATTTAGTGAAGCTGCACGACGGTAGCAGTTGAATAAACCGTATCATTAAAATACGCGTTCAACAAAAACATAGATGTTTGGCGTTTTTTTTTTTTTTTTTTTTGGTATTTATTATTAATAATAATAATATTATTATTATTATTATAGTGATAATCAGAGCAGATATTTATTTATACGCTTTTGCGTATTTTTTTTGGCTGATAAAATTCAATTAATTAGTTTGTACCAAAATGTGTGTCACGACCTTACAACTCTGAAGGGAAATTTATATATTTCGAGTTTTTCACATATTTTAAGATTTTGTACATTTTTAGAGCGTTTTTTTTTTTTTTTTTGGAATTTGTACATTTTCAAAGGATATTCTAGACATTATTTTTTAAGGTACTGAAATTTTCTATTTTATAACTAATCAAATCGAGAATTTGTCTACAAAATGATTTATTTTAACCGAACCAAAACAAACAAGCTGGATTTTCCAATTTATCATCGACACCATCGCAACTGTTATTTTTTTATTTTTTTAGAATATATTTTTAATTTGTTTCTAAAATAAAAAATATGAACACATTCGTCTCCAAGCCGAAAAACTGTACAGAAAAATAATATTTTAATGTCCTTATTATTATTATTTTTTTTTTGAGAGCATAATTATTAGCATATACTCGTATCGTTAATTTTTAAAGCATAATTGCATATTTAAATATTCAATGCGTTTTTAGGGCATATAATTCACTGCCTTAGTTATAATAATAATAATTTCTCATTGCACATTTCCGTTATCAATGCAGAGAGAAGAAATCCGTTTGGTATATTGTAATTTATTGATATTGATGCAAAATGTAGTGGTTTTAAAAAATACGTAATATAAAAGCTATTTTCGAGTTCAGGCGACCAATATCAATTCGATTCGCATTTCTAAAATGCAGTAAATTATTTATAACATTGTAACTGTATAAAATGAGACATTTTAAAACTTTTTCGCTGTTAACAAAAAATAAATTATACAATCAAATATATACGAGTATTATTGCAATAAATTAATCAAAGGATTCTATATTAATAGTAATAATTGAATAATATTTAAAAATAAATAATAATTAACCGGCTGTAATAGGCCCGTAATTTTATTTCTTATTCTCCGAGTGTTAAGATTTATAAATAAAAAATTGTTCAAACAATTAGTGTTAATCAACGTAATATTATTTTTTTTTGAAGTTAAGTTTTGCGTATAATATAATTTATTTAAGGCATTCCGTTTAACGTTTTATATAAATACTGTGTATTTATATATATATATATATATATATATACCTAACTATACACCTCGAGCAATACTTACTTATTTATGTTACGCAAAGTTTGAAGTAACTGTACCATTAAACTTTTTTTTTTATTTAACAATTTCATTATTTTTCTTGGGCTCCCGTGATTTCCAGGTGGTTTTTTTCCCTCCCATAACAGTATTATGCCAACTCTTAACTTTTAATAATTTTAACGCCGTATATGAGCGTATAGGATATTTTCTGGAAATGCCGTTATAAGGTATACGTAAACGTCGAATACCCGAACAAACGTTTAATTATTTATACGGACATTGGGAATTTAGATACGCCGAGTGCCAGGAGCGCCGGTATAGGTATACCCAGGGTATAATTTTACACCCTGCACAATTTTATACCACATCTTTGCATCTTGTGTAATGTAAGTACTCGGATCCTCGAAACTTTAATGGCATCTCGTATAAATAATAAAACGTCGCAGGTTCGATACGCATTCGGAAAACTATTCTCCGTCCAAATAATGCGCGTCGTGTTCCCCATACAAATATTACGACGGGGTAGCCCGTTTTTACCGTAACATTTTAAAACCGTTAGTATGGTTTAAAAATCAAATATGTAAATCAAATAGTGTATAGGACGAGTATCGTTCAAAAAGACAGATACGAAGTAGTATATATAAATTCGCTTATATTAATTTCTATTGGTTTTTTTTTTTTTCTACTAATATGAAATTCCACGTTAACGGTTTATTTCCCAGTGAATTCCCGGGCGTCGAACTGAGAAATTCGAATATTTTTACCTAGTGGCGAGTATCGGCCGATATTCAAGACATCGGAATATCGTATATTGAGATTTTTCCTCTGAAAACCGATATTTTATTCTAGGAGAAAAAAAACGTCAATAATGTCTCTGGAATATGAAAAAGCGATTAAAAAAAATTATAATTAACGTTAAATTGTTTACCATTGAAAATTGACAAATTTATACAAATTTCAAACGTTCTATTCTCATAGATAATATGAGAACATTGAAAAAATACTCGCACCAATGCTAAGTAAACTTGTCAATGAATTCAAAGATATTTTCAATTTTAAAATCAAATTATACTGTAAGTACCAAAATTTCTGTTAGGCGTATAGCTAATTTACGTTCATAAATAACGTAAAAACTACCTCATTCCCATTCCCTTAAATGAGTAGTAGTAGATTAGTGGATAAAACTTATCATTAAAAATAAATTTCAATTTTTATAAAATTGGAGGAAATTTGGAAATCCGTTGGCGGGGATCTTAAGATGAGGTCATTATTTAAGGAATTGTGTTTAGGAAATTTTAACGAAATCTTTGACAAAATGAATTTGATCGACTTCAAAGTGTTCAAATTTACTTTCAAGCAAATTTAAAAACGAATTCTTATCGTAAGTATTTGTTGTGTAATCGTGCCATTTGTTTAAAATAACGTTTATTTACGTAAAGACGACAGAAAAAATAACCCTTCGAAGTGATTTTAGAATTTCCAATTTAAATATAAATTCAAGATTATCGATTAAAGATTTAAAAAGATTTATAAATACTTTTCATAGGTATCTGTGATTGTACTCGAAATTACTTTTAAAAAGGTAAAATAAACCATGAAAAAAATCGACGCAATACGTTTTACCACAAAATAATACACAATAGACACGGATAACATTTTACACAGGCGCAACGTCTCAGGACCGGCGGCTTGATGAGTCATTCTGCCATGACACCCGGGACCTACAGTAGTGCCAGATGGGCTAAACAGTTTGACCATTTATAAACGAAAATAAATATATAGGATCTATCAATATTATACGATAAAATACCGAGCGATAACGTTAAAACGCGATACCTATCATTACTAGTCATTATAGTCAGTGCTAACACAATTACAAACGTAAAAATACTTTATTTTGTCGTATGCATGGCCCCACTGTTGGCCTCCGGTGTCATGGCCGACTGATTCTTTATTATCGATCTGCCGTCTAAGGTGTCCACCCTCATACATAGATTCGAAGGGGAAAAAAACATTTAGTGGTAATCACTTATCCAGAAACCGTCATCACAATCGGCGTAATATTTCAATAACTTTAGGTGCCAATAATCTACACAACGCTCCAATATTTTATACCACACGTGACGCATATTTTATTCTAGAATAATATTATAGGTTTTTTTCGTCGAGGTGCGCCGGGCGTCGGAGGAATATATTAAATAATTATACCACTATTATTAAACAGTGTGTTTATTGGGGTGGTCCTTACGTATAGGAGAAGTAAAAAAAAAAAAAAAAAAATGAATATTTTTGAATTATTAGCCCTCCCCCAGCCAATTTTGTACATAAGAATAAAAAAATAATTTTAGTCACTTCCTCGATTCAAATGCCCCCGGAGGGTTGAAAATTAAGCAAAATGTATAGTTTTCCTGTTTTTTTTTAGTTTAATTTAAAAACTATGAAACTAATAATATTATTTTCAATTTGCAACCCGACGCAAAAACGGCAAATGTTTTATGAAAATAATGTTTTTCGTATTCGACGTCAGTGGCGTCATTTCAGAATTTTTCCGGGTTTGCGAGTTTTCAGGCCGGTCAGTTTAAACATTTCACCATTATATATATATATATATATAGATATCTGTGCGATTAATTTTAACCGAACTACAACAAAATCGAAAATAAAAAGACCGTTATGTATTACCGTACATTTTCCCGTTTTTTTCCCCAATTATATTGTTATGCGGGTATAGCGTCCTCTGGAGTTGTGTTCCGTAAATAATTATGTAAATCGGATATTATTTTTGTACTTGTATTGTAATATTATATTTTTTTTGTAATATTCCGTGGACGGCGGCGGCGGTTGTGCATAATATTTGCGGAAGTCTCGGGTTGGCGGTGGCGGCGGCGGCGGCGGCGGCGGCGGCCGTGTCGCGGCGCTGGTCGCGGGGGAGTCTGTTGCGCGCCCCGCGAATCTTATATAATAAAAATATATACATGTCCCACCCTTTTGACCGCGTAGGTGCGGCCGGCGGGCGGGAAAGGGATGGGACAAAAAAAAAAAAAAAAAAGGGTTGCGGGCACGAAGGGTGTGGTCGCACGTGGCCGCTGCGGCGGGTGTTGTATTGATGTGTGTGTGCGCGCGACGGCGCACGGAAGCCGACCGCGGCCGACCGGCAACGGGGACCGCGCGCGTAGGACCCGGGTTGGCCGCCGCCGCCGCCGCCGCCGCCGCCGCTACCACCGCCGCCGCCGTTGCCGCCGCCGCCGCCCCCGGTTATTCGGCTCGGGCCCACGACGCGCCGTCGTAGGGCACCGTTCGTCGGCCGTCGGAGGCGGTGGCGGCGGCGGCGGCGGCGAGGCGGGCCGTCCCGCTCGGAGCGCTCCGTGACCCGGCGAGCCCCGCCCGCCGTCATCCGGGTGCGCGCGCGCGCGCGCAGGTATCGCACCGCGCGCTACAGTCGACCGAAACGGTACTGCCGCGACTAGACTTCGGACGCACGACGCCCGGCAACCGTCACTCGTAAGTCGGCTGCTCCCAACGACTAACCGTTCGCGCTCGCGACCACCTCCGATACACAGTACTCTCTTGTATTATTTTTCGTTATTTTTACAAACAGTTTTTATTTTTCATTTTTCGTTTTATATTCGACACTAGGGAAACTTAGTTTTTCGCGACTCCACATAGTAGTAACATAATAAATCACCGGTATTTTTTCACCGTTTTTAATTTTTATACTTGTTTGTTTTCGCAAACTAAAGTATTTTTTTTTTTTTTTGGTGTTTGTTTTTTTTCCGCGTATCGAGTCGTATTCGAATTAATTTTTTTTTTTTTTTTTATTATTACAATACTCTTTTCTCCGCGATCCCCGCATAACGTTTCGCGTATTTCCCGAACACCAACCAGTCACCACCCGTGCGCTGCACTGCCACCAACAACCGATCGCTCCGGTGCTGGTCAAATCGGCGATCCGGTAAGTAAAACAGTTTATGCATTTTTATAATTTTTAAACGTTAAGTCGATGATTATATTCGCGGAAACTTCTCGGAAATTCGAACATTTATTTTTTTTTTTGTTATGTCTTCTAATATTTACGAGACATAGAAAAAAAAAAAAAAAAAAAATACTCGCAGTTTACGGAATTTACGAAAATACGAAATGTACTGCGCTCCGTTCAACTAATTTCGACACGCACACGCGAGTTTAGGTTAGGTTAGATTTTTACATGACAGTATGTGTATATATATATATATATTAAGAAAAAAAAAATCAAAAAAAAAATCGAATAATTGAATTAGCAGTGCCTATATTATTGTGGAGCGTTGTGCGTACAAATTTAAATTATCGCGATTTTCGTACGACTCCGCGCCAACATCGCGCGGAATATTCGTCTTTAACCTAAATAGATTCCGAGCCAAGTTTTTACGCGATTGCGGTGAGCCGCGGATAAAATTATACTTATTTTTAACGACCGATTTACCTCTTGAATAAATTTAAAATCGCATTTCTCGTATCCGCCGCAGTTTGAAAATGCAAAAAACATTACAGGTTACATAATGTATTATTATTGTTGTTGTTTTATAATGTATATTTATTTATATATCTGGGACTCCTCGGGGTCAGACGGGGCCAATCTCGCCGTTTTGGCGAAAACGAACAAAATCATAATATGATATTCGTTTTCAGAAAGAACCGAAAAAAAAAAAAAAAAAACATTATTTCCTCAAATTACCAAATTAAAAATGAGATCGGTCCGTTTCGACCCGAGCCCCGGGGGATATATTTTTGTTTTGTATATTAGGTGTTTTTTTTTTTTTATTCCCGTATATAACAATTGCGTTTGAAAATTTCAAATACAGTGTTGTACTTATAAAATATGTGTATAAAAAATAAGTCGAAAATATGTTATAGCGGTTACATATACAAACGGGTTTTTTTGTTCCGTTTGTTTTTTTTTTTTTTTTAATAGTCGCATTAATCATTATTTTTAATTACGTACATGCGATATTTTTACAATAGTTATTTATTATCAACAGAAGGGATGAACATCGTAGAAAATTAGTCGTTACCATGTGTGACAATATAAAAATTATGTGTTAATGAAAAAAAAAATAATAATAATAAAAAAAATAACAATAAAAACATGTCACAGACCAATACCCGACACACGTTTTTATTGAACAATAAAATTTACGAATTCGTTGTTGGTCGAGATGAAAAAAAAAAAAAAAAAAAAATAGTAAAAATTAATATTTTATTTTTACAATAATATTAATATTTTTTTTTTATTTTTATGTATAAGTTCGATATTAGGAACGTTAAAATTATCGTTCTTAAACTTTAATCATTTTTTTTTTATTCCATATAAATTATTGTAAAAAAAAAAAAATAATAAAAATTAATATAATATCGAACCCTTTTATTATTCTCTGCTCGTTAAGTAAAAATTCCACGGCGTAAAACTCGTTACGGCCAAACGGGACTAATCGACCGACCAAAGTGCTATAAAAATTAACCAAAATGAAAAAAATATATATATATTTGTCTATAAATTTACGTCATTTTATCGAGAAATTAAAAAAAAAAATACATATTTTTTTCAAACACATCTGTTTTATTTTTATTTTTTTTGTACAAAAATGAAATAAACGATTTTTTTATATATATATAAAAGAGTAAAAAATTTCAAAGTACAATTTTTTTTTTCGAGCCCATCTTTTTTTTTTTATGTTTGAAAACTATTTCGTTAAAGCATCGATTTTTTTTTTTACGATAAAAATTGTATTATATTAAAAATTCCGTTGTTATTACGAAAAAAGTACGAGTTTCATTTGTTTTCTGCGAAAATCGCGTTTGCGATTTTTGATCGAATAAAATTTTTCAAACGACAATGTGTCGTGTATTTTATACAGGCACACAACCGTATGGAAAAAATGAATAATTTTTTTCGGGTTTTTTTTTTTTCTCTTTAGGTCGCGTCGTTCCGTTATTGTAATATTGTATTATTACAAGTGTGGCGAATGTATTATAACAACGAATCCCGTTGAATATATTACTAAGTCCTACTGATTTTCGAACGGATACATTTTTCGTTCCTCTAAATTTTTTTTTTTTTATTATTTATTTGAAAATTGAATATTTTAAAATATTCTCGACGGTTTTGTGGTATCGGTCAACAAAAACACATCGAAATAATACTCGATTAATCACGATTAATGGTTATATACGTATAATATGTATGTTATTATTATTATTTGTTTTTTTTTTTTTTCCCAACTATATAGGTGCGGAGTATTTTATAAAAAAATAAAAATAAGGTATAGTAGTGCCCTATAGGTATAACGTTGTTGTAATTCATTAGTAGCTATTGTCAGTTATTGAACGCACGTAAATTTGTAGGGAAAGAAAAAAAAAACGTCCATATTATTATTATATTTAAAAAAAAAATAAAAAATAATAATAATTATAAACATGCACGTTGTTTTTTTTTTATCTACGATTCGTATCGAAATGGTGTTTTCGTGACGTGAACCAAAAAAAAAAAAAAATAAATAAAAAAATACACATATATATACGGTGGTGAATAATAACATAATACGAAATACGCGACGTACTCTGGCTGCCGCTTTTTTAATAACGGAGCACGCGATGGGGAGAGATTTTTCACATGACGGCAGCTGTCCGATTTAGAAGGGTTTCGACCGAATAAGCGTTTTTTTTTTTTTTTTTTTTTTTGGGGAGGATATGTGAGTGTGTGTGCGCGCCCGCGCGCATATTATTATACGTGTATACAGTATTTTTTACTTTTTTTTTCTTTCTTTTTTTTTTTTTGTCCCCCTATATACAACCCACGTCCTCGAAAATTAAAAACGAACATGCGTGCTATTTTTTTTTTTTTTTTTTTTCATTATAAAATAGCCGGTAAATTAATATTTTATTCGTGCCGGATTTGTTATCGCTAAAAAAAAAAAAAAAAAAAAAATACATATAAAGCGCCGTATGTACGTACAGATATATAAAAATACGCAAACAATCGAATGACGAAATCACAAAAATCTGGGTATTTAATACGTAATTGCGTCTTTTTTTCCTTTTTTTTGCGGATTCCGAGCGTAGTTTTATACCTTTTGCGTCGATTTTTATTACATCGGAAAACACATTTTCGGTTAGTGAACATTCTCCAAATTGTTCACGCGTCGTACCTAAAACGATTCGGTACATTATTCGATATAAATGTCTAGATTCCCAACAGTTTTTTCTATATATAAAAAAATAAAAAAACCTGATAATAATCGTCGATACATCAGTTATATTTTTGTTGATTAATCCGCTCAGAATCGTTTTTTGTTTGCAATGGTTTTCAATTCGATAAATTAAAATAGATATTATAGATATAATTAATAACCCATAAATGCCGATTTTGCCGTTTCCCGTCGGTACTTTATTTGAACAATTGTCTCAGATTCCCAACAGTTTTCCGATAAAAAAATTTGTTAAGAAAAATAACCGATAACGAATTGACGATACATCGGTTCTGTTTGTGTGGATTTCTTTGTTACCTTGGCTTCAAATAAAATACCACTACCAATAAATTCTATAACATAATCAGTTTGTCGAATTCCTAATCGTTTTCCGATCGCAGTGATTTATCGTTGCTGTAAGTGTATAAATTAAATTATCCAATGCCTTCCAAAATTCCCACCTACAAAAGTGACCTACCCATGGTGTGAAGAATGTTCGACTTTTTCAGTCTGGTTTCCTATATTACAATAATATACTTAATACGAGTGATTAAATCTGTGAATATTCACCCGAGTGAATTCTGACTGTGTATTAGCTAAGAAACTATTAGTTTTACAAAAATGTGTTTTTTCCCGCGGAAAACAATTTTTTCAGTTAGTAAAAATACAACAACTTGTTCGCATCGTACCTTAAAAGATTCGGTACATTATTCAATAAAAATGTCTAGATTTCCAACGGTTTTTTCTATATATATATATAAAAAAAAAAATAATAAACCTGACAATAATCGTCGATACATCAGTTATATTTTTATTGATTAATCCGCTCAGAATCGTTTTTTGTTTGCAATGGTTTGAATTCGATAAATTAAAATAGACATTATAGATATAATTAATAACCCATCTTGTCGACTTCTCACACCAACAACAGTGGCCTACCCATGGTGCGAAGTAAGCCCCGCCCTTTATGTTCTATTATAATATTTATACGGTTTTTTTTTTTTTTTTGTTAAAACATCGCGTAAACGTTTAAAGGAAACAAGTTACATTAATAATTAGTTTTTACTTTAGCAAGACTTTTTATTTTTTTTTTACGGATACGTAATACTTTAGGTGTCTCGTAATTTATTTAAATTTTACTCGGGACGACTGTATATAATTAATAATAAAGTACATTTTTCTTCGTCCGTCGTTTTATATACACTGCAGTTTGGTAAATTCTTAAAAAAAAAAAAAAGTCGTTTAAAAGAACGAAATTACTATATTAGCCCACTCACAAACGAATCTATATTATTATCTATGTATTTATTTAGTATTTACAAAAAAAATTAAAAACAACGTTAAATCGCACAAATACGGGCCGCGTAATATTCATTATTTTTCACTACTCGTTTAAATATAGGTTTACATCACGGCCATCGTATTATATTATCGTTATTAATTATTATTCATGAATACATTTGAAGAAAAAAAAAAAAAAAACCGTTTACATTGATTATACGCGCGTATCCACACGGGACTCGGCGGGGCCCGTCCATGCCGAGTTTAGGTTAGGCATTTTATATACGTTTACGATCATTTTTTACACTCGTATTTATTTTTTATTTTCCCCTCCTTCCCCCGCCCCCGCCCACCGTCGATCGCTCCGGTAAAAAACATATACATACGACTTAATTTTCCAAATATATTATTTATACGTGTTTACTTTTTCGGCACACCATAATCCAATATAACGCATATATAATAATATATAATACATATTATACATACGTGTATGTATATAGGATTAATGTCTTATTTTATACCGTGTTCTATAACGTCTTTGGATCGTTAAATCATAAAAAAAAAAAAAAAAAAAAAAAAAAAAAAACAATAGGACCTCTACTCTACGCGTGTACGCTATACAACACGCTAATGGCACATCTCGCATAGAACTATTATATACGTGTATAATGCGTGGTACGTTTCTATTTCGTAATTCGTTCTATACACTGGTAGTTATATAATGTTTAACGTACGGTATTGTAAGGGTCACGGACATGGTTTCCGTTACTCTATAATAATAATTATTACTATTATTATTATTATTATTATTATTACTATTATTATTATAACCCGCAAACGACCCCCCCACCCACCCCACCACGGCCTGGTAGAAATAAAAAATAAAAAAATTATAATATCGAGTACCCCCCCCCCACCCACCCATCCACCCCGTCATCGTTTACTTACTATCGTTTTTTTTTATATATATATATATTTTTTTTTTTTTTTTTATCAGTTACTAAATTATTATAAATACGACGATTGTTATGGTTCTTGGGCTTTCCGAACCCCCCACACCCCATCTCACGTGCGGTTTAACGCGTACGCGTAACATACGAAATTAAAAAGTGTAATTATAATAATACAATCGAACGTTTATAGTTTTTATTATTAAATTACTTTTTTTTAATTTTTTTTTTTTTTATAATACGCGCGTGTTATTCGTATATCAACGCGAGAACGACGCGGGACGGTCTAATCGTTAGAATATTTCGTAATTCTTAGATAACATTGGTAAATGTTTTATAAATCGTTATTGCTCACGAAATAAATTATTTCTTAATTTTGAATCGACACTATAGCGTAGGTTTACGTTAGGTTAGGTTAGTACGGGAGTCCTGAACTGATTTGACATTTTCTATTATTATTATATCGGGTGTGTACTTTATCGTCGTGACTCGTAAGCGCCGGCGCAGATTTAAAATCGGTAAAACAACGATTAAATTAACGATTTGATAAAAGCAAAAAAATAAATTTCGTTTAATATTGTAACGGGATCGTTTTCGAATATATCGGTATTCCTTTGCATTTTATTTCGATACGGATCGTAAATATAATATTATAAATAATACAAAACATTAAGTGCACCACCGCCCATATAATACGCTTGCCCGCAGAGTTTCGCAATTGTTCTGTATTTCGGTATTAAATAATAAAACAATAATAAAACCGACGACAATCGGTATTTGTTCTCGAGTAATAACAGCACTCGTTCCGATCGTAAATCTCGTCGGGTTCGAATAAAAGTTTTTTTTTTTTTTTTGACGTTTTCCCTTTGGACCATTACGACGACGGGGGAACGCCGGTATAGAACGACCCGATACGACCGGTACGGCGGGCGATTTGAATAATTTCTCAAAAGAGGAAAATATTAAACGATCATTTCGATATCTACTGGACGGTACGCATACGTATATTTTACCATATATCGGTCCGAAGGGTACGGTGTACTATCGAAAATATTTATTATACGCTCGTTTCGGTAGGTTTTTTCGGTAGCTCTCCTGTGTCGGTTTTATTTTATTTCTTTTTTTTCTATACGCGAAATTAAAATGTCATCGTTTGTTTGTGTGTCTATCAACGGGGACCTCCTAGGCCCCGGGCGTGTACACAATTTTTTATCGGCATAACATTATATATAATACCTATATTGGACGCTCGATTTAAGCTTAAAAATAATAATAATTGTAAAATAAACTAATAATACGCGTTCGTCGTACATAAACCCCGTTGAAATTTAAAATATCTCGACAACATTTCCGATATAATAATATACATATAATATTATATACTGTGACGTCAATGAAGGGGAAATAATTCAATTTAGTTTGTGTGTATGCGTTTTCGGTAAAAGCTTTTAGTAGTTATTAACTACGTTTGTTATTCGACCTTTTAACGATAGCGCATTTATTTATTTTTCCCTTCTTCTTTTCGTTATTGTCATTTTTATTTCAACGATATCACGACTGTTCATAATTATTAATATATATATATATATATATATACCCGTACACGGCCGTCGGGCAGTTTTATAGTAGCTAAACAACGCGACTTATTTGGACGCAGAGAGAATCGTGTTAAAAACGTCACACCGTGTAATGGGGGAAAAAAAAAAAACCATCATCTTGGTTAGGTGGGGGCCCGCGACTAAAACTCTCCGTCGGTAGATTCGAGTTTTGGAATTTTATCGATTTTATATAACTGTGATGATATACCCGTAGGCCGTACCTCATAGGGTTCCGATTATTAATATTATAATTTAGCAATTTCGGGTTTTGAAAAGAAAAAATAAAAAAAAAATGGTTGGAAATCGATAATATAAGGTTAAAAATTAAAGTCACAAGTGAAATTATCATTAAAAAAAATCTTGTACGATATTCAAAATATATTTCGGTAAAAGATAATATTGAAGAAATTACTCCGCGTTCAGCCCGTACATTTTTTATTATTTATATTTTTTCTATTTTATATATAACACGGGTAAACATCGGTCTAGGTTCGCGGTATATTATTATTTTAGTGTGTGTGTGTGTGTGTTTTTTTTTTTTTTAATAAAACGCCGCCGCCCTGTTTGTTTTCTGTGGTATTTTTTCAATTCATTCGAACAATAAAAAAATACTTGTAATTGTAATGTATTATAGTTATTATTGTTACAATTATATAATAATATTATTAACGAGTACGTACGTATGTACGCAAACGAAAACCATTGAACCGTTTGAACCCGCGGCTCGCCGTTCGTTCGATAAAGTAAAATATTACAATACACTCGCACGGCCGTTTGAAATAAAATCGCATTTGTATTTAAAAAAACGGCGATTCGGTTTCTTTTGGCGTTTTGAACAAACAGTGGTTTGGTGGTCCGTGTCTTGTCAGGTCAGTCTTGTAACCGAACCGTGTCTCGTATATTGATAAAACGCGAGTTTTTTTTTTTTGGGGGGGAGGGTTGAGGACCGAAACCGATCAGTCCCCGCCAACAACCGATTAAAAAAAAAAAAAAAAAAAATTATATATATAAAAAAAAACTACCGTATTGAAATCGTGCGATCGTTTTCGTGGCTAAATTTAAAAATCGGCTCCGAGACCCGCCGGGTACGCGCTCTAACCGTCGATATTATTTTACGTATTTTGCCGATACGCCAAGGAAAATATACACGCCGTCCCGTAGAGGAAATGATTATTTATAATTTACAGCTGTCCCGCGATATTTTCCCTCGAACCGCTGATATTTAATATTATGTACGTATATAATACATGGCGTATAATATATATATATATATATACAGTTGAAATTTATTTTTAAAACCAAGCCCAACGATGCGAGCCCGCGAGGTTCTCCGGTCCAGTGGCGGGGTCGGCGTTTATAAATAAAACGTCATATTATATACACCATTTTTTTTTTTTTTTTTTTAATACTTATATGCAATTTCCTTCCCCCCTCCGTTCCCCACAGCTATTATATATATATACGGCGAGACGACACCCGGTTGAATTTTATTTTATTATCGCGTCCAACTGCCCGCGGTGACGGCGAATAATACAACGCGTCCATAGATTATAATATGTATAGATTTATAGTAAAAGGGTCTCGGTGGGAACTATATTATAATACCAAACGATGACCCTTCTGTATTGTATTGCATTATGTTCGCGGCCCCTCGCCGAACAAATTATAAAATGCCGAGTTATACAAAAAAATTACAAGAAGAAAGAGAGAGAGAAAAAAAAAAAAACGCTTCCATTAAACCGGCGAAAAGGGGACCCCGCCGAAATGTGTTTTCCGTTACATTCGGCGGCTGTGGTGTGCGCACGGCACTGCTGCCCGGGAGTCGTGTATAACATTACAATAATTATTACGCCGGTTTATTATTTTCGGTTATACGTTGTTTTTTTTTTCTCGGGATTTTAATACGAAACGATATTAATAATAATAATAATAATAATAATAAAACAACTACAAGTTTAAATGTGAAAAATGAACGGTCATAACCCGATAATAACCGTACGCGCACAAACTGGAAATCGGTAATAAGTTAAAACGACCTGATAAAAATTGTTTCTCGGACCATAAAATGAATCAACGAATACATCCGTTTGTACCAATTAGTAAACCGAATAAGCGAATAACCGATTTTCGGTATACCGAAACCTATGTCCGGCAGTTTTTTGTCCACATATTATATGACGGCCCGAGTTTTTCTTTATCAGTAATAATCGACACGGCACAATAATGTTCGATAATTTAAGACAATATTATTTTCGAATACAAAGACTAAATCGTATATTACGATCACTGGAATATTTCCGAGCTGGAAGTTCTCGACGAATAAAAATATAAATATTTCTGCCGCGTAAGCCCACAAAAAACCCATTTTACACAACATCGACGAGTGCACACAATTTGAACACTGTTTTTTTTTTTTTCAACGACATAGTTTTTCTCTGGCTCATTTGTTACCTAATCTTTATTATTGTATACGCATATAGTTACTCATTATTATAATAACTGTTCAAACACACTTCACCGCGGGTTTTGTTCGACTATATTATACTCGACATGTTTTTAACGCAATAAAGACTCATTTTATTTATTTATTTTTTTTTTTTTTATTATCGCACTCCGTGTGTACCCACCTACCCGTTATTATTACAATTAAAAAACGACGCATTGTCAGTACGCGTAGCTTTCAGCGTCGTCGTCGTCGTCGTCTATTCAGTATCAAGAGAAAATCGTTACTATTTTATTTTTTACCTCTTTATTGCTGCTAGCAGTCGATGAATTTTTTTTTTATTATTATGGGTAAGTATATAGCCGTCACACAAAGGATCCCGAACTGGTTTTTAATTTACGAGTACTCGCGTAGCGGCGGCGAAGAGGCAATCGAGCAATCTGGCAGTGCGATTGCATTTTTTTTTTTCTTTTTTTTTTTTTTGTATAAACGGCTCGTATAATAACATTATATATATATATATATATATATATATATATATATATATATATAGATATACGGAAATAGTGTGTCCGCAGAGTATAATAATATAGATTCCGAACAGGCGACTCTGGCGTGCCCGCCGTCGTGCGGTTACCGTCACGTCGACTCCGTTAACCGGCGAAACGTAAGGGGACGCCTTCCCGCACAACAGACGGTCCGGGGCACGGCGCGACGCATGACCGCTCACCCGTGTAGGTATTAAAATACTCGTATAGGTTAGGCTAGGACGACGAATACGGTTTGACGTTATAATAATGTTTTTTTCTCGCGCCTCTCGTTTCCACACTTTCTCGATATCCATTCGCGATTCGTCCGCAGGTTACTACTGTAATAGTAACAATTCATTACCGCCGTGTATATATTATTAGAAAATCGCCGGTAATCCGACCGGGTTTTCGGTTTTCTATTTGGTCGTTATTACAAAAAAAAAAACAATTCTCCGAGGTCGATTTTGAATAATATTCTCTCGTGTTACGTCTGCCGGAATGTTTTTCTTTTAGATTCCTCGCGAAACGATAAAGAACGTATCGGTTTTTGTGCGTGCCTGTAAACGACTTTTACCTAAATTTTCTAAAAAAAAACCGTTTTGGTCAGGTTGGGACGTTGTCGGACTTTCGTCGCGGTGTGTGCAATGCGATTTCGGTTCGGCGCCATTTCAATCGCATAATAACAAATGTAAAGAATTATCACAACTCCCTCCCCCCCCGTAGTTAATAAAAAAAATCCGTTTGCAAACCGAATGCGAGACTCGAGTACGGCGTCGCGCGATCGTACGAGTTAAAATATTTAATTCGGGCAAGATAAATATTACGCTTAGGATTTTTTTTTTTTTTTTTTATATATAAAATATTATTATTTTTCCCGTGTTGTACGTGCACGATAAATAATAATAATAATAATAATAATATAATCTCGGGGCCCCCGGCGGACCCCGAGCGAGTGTCCCGGGCGCCGCAGTGTGACTCAAACGATGGTAATTACCATTATTACCGCGCGGGGTAACCGCTAGCGCGACAATGGACGATCGTTGTAACGACGTGAAGAAAAAAGAAAAAGAAAAAAAAAAAAAAAACTTAATATGGTCATGTGTCGTTAACGCGGTGGCGCCTGCTGGCGTGTCTCTATAATATGCACGCACACAAACGCATAATATTATTGTTGTTATATATATATATATATATATATATATATATATATATATATATTTTATTTTTTTATTTTTTTTATATATATATATATCGTCGTCGTGTCGGACGCACAAGAGCAGAAATGAAACGGACCGTCGTCGTCTTGAATTTGTATTTCATACGAGTGAATACTGTAGTAAACGTCGTTCGTTGGCAATAGCGATAATTATTTTTATTATAATTATTAATTTCAAACTCGTAACGTCGCGTCTACGGTCTGGATAGATTAACGCGCGGCGGCTGTGTAAACCGACCGGTTTATTTTCGATGTGTTTTTTGGCTATACAATCCGCGTGTTACGAGAAGAAGAAGAAAAAAAAAATAATGATAATAATATTAATAACGGGAGTGGAGGAGGACCTGTCCCTGATAAACTTATGTCCGCGGCCTGCCCGAAAATCAGTACCTAAAGAACCGACTAGACAGGCGCTTGCACACCCCCGAAAATGAATATGAACATATCATTTTTTTTAAATGTATCGACGAATTGTCAATATGGGTAGCCCACTGTTGTAGATGAGAAGTCGGATGAGTACTTTGGATAGGATATATAGAGTGATAATACTGTACGCATCGACGATAAATCACGGTAAAAACGTTGCCGAGTCGAGTTCGGCTAAACATTTGCCGATAGATTTCAATTGAATATTATAATTATAAAATAAATTGCAATTATTCGTGTTTTTTCTTTTTTTTTTTGTACGAAATTCAACATAAATAACGTAGAACACTGATAAAAATAAATTTCAACATTTTTACCCACCTGAAACCAAAAAAAAAAACCTCGACATTTCTCCCAACTGTTATTAATAACTCAAAAACGTCAGAATATTTTAAAAATTCGATATTACCTCTAGACATTTTTAGGCGGTTTATCTCTTTGTTTATGTTTAACTTCTCTGGCCTGCCAAAAATATAAAAATAAAATAAATGACTAGTCCTTAAAAATTATCCCGGTCGGTCCCTGTTTAGGAGTGTTTGAAAAATAATCTTCGGGTAATTTTGAATCTGAATACTTTTTCTGTTCGTATTAGGTGTAAATATTGCAGTATCCCGTCGCAATCAATTTCAAATTTCCAATTTCGTCGAGTATAGTAGAATTAGATATCTTAAATCCCCCTCTGGTTAGATTTGATATTGGTTTTTAAACACATGTATACTACAAGGCGAATACAGTGTGGTTTTTTATTTTTTTTTTTTAAGTTAAAAATAGATTAGTATTTTTGTTAAATCTCAATTGGCCGAATTTATGACCTGATATATTCATATATCGTTTTTACAGGCAAACCGTCTAACAAACGGTTCCAGATGTTAACAAGTTTATTATGTTTGTCGGTTTTTTTTTTTTTTTTTTTTTATGGGGGAACCGATTTACAAATTTAATTAGTTTTTTATTATAAAAAATTTAACGTTTCAAACGAATAGTATCATAAATCGTAATTAGTGAGAAATCGTATGTACCTATATATGTGTACATTATTACGATTATCGTAATAAACCGTTTTGATTCCGTCGAAATTATCTCATTATTGTAATATAAACGAACGATCGGTTTCCGTACCTATATATAAAAAAAAAAAAAAATCACTTCTACATAAAATTCGATTTGCTCTCGAATATACATTTTGTTCGGAACCAAGTTTCTGGCGACGAACCGCTTTCTAATACGATATTTTCTCGAGTGAAACGACCGCCGGTACACACGCGCCCGGCTATACCACGCACAGTCGGCTGGTTTTATATTTTATTTATTTTTTTTTTTTTTATTTTCTATTAATAATAATTTACGTTGCGGACGATGTGCAAAAGACAATTGATAATAATATTATTTAGATAACGATCGACAACGTCTATTCCTATCCGCTTGCATCGGAGCCGCGTCCGTGTCAAAACGGACGTTTGGCCACCGTAATTCCACCGACTTTGAACGTTGTTTTTTAATGCTTCGTCTATAATGCCCGTATGATATACGCCGAGCGCCGCAGTCAACGTCTAATTCTGTAGCTCTTTGTCGGCTCGTTTTTGCGTGTATACGTGTACGACGCGCGGGTATATCGAACGGCCATCGCGACACGACGTCGAAAAATGTCGTTTCGTAATATCATTATTGTCGGGCAGAGGATTTTTTTTTTTTTTTTTTTTTGTTTTCGTTTTCTTCACGTATGCCGGCGACGACGTTCGCAAACGAAATTTTTTTTAATATAATATAATGTACCTACTTTCATCTCGATACACACTATTAGATTAGCATGTCGACGACTTTGGCATTTTATCCTCCCCTATCCGCCATCTTTAATCCTAAATACAATTATCTATTCAAACCATCTCGGTGGTCGTACAAACGCCGCACCACGGTTCAGAATTTATAAATTATTGTATAGCGTATTTGAGCTATTCACTTTATTTTATGATTTTACACAAAGATCGTTTTTTCGTAAATTTCAGAAAAATTTAAAAATTATTATTAGAGGTATAGGCCATAATTATATTTGCGATTAATTTCACGTTTATTTTTTTTTTTTTTTTGTATCTTAATTTCGATACAATATATTATATTATGTACACGTACAGTTTAATTTTCGATACACACGTTCTAAATTACTCCAATACTATCTATGGACGTCCGAACGCACAATTTTAGAACGAATAATTAATATCGATACATTTCAAACGATTTCATCGTCGTTTGTCATTGTTTTTTGGTCATTTTCGGTTGGTTTTTTTTTTTTTTTTTTTTTAGGTCGTCGACATCGACTGTATTTAATAATATCGTTAGGTCCGATGGTCATCTCGAGACGTTTTGCGCTGCTGCTGCTGCATTGACGATCTGTCGGTCGGAATGGTCGGTACATATTTTAATTCAGTGGCGTACCCGGGAATTTACTATTGTGGGGGGGGCAATGTATAGTATACATAATTATAATCGTAACAGATTCTTCTTGTCTATACCTAACCCGGCAATGGGAATTTTAAAAGCCGAATCAAAAAAAAAAAAATGTATTATTTTCCTTGAAAAGAACAGTGAAATCTGCCTATAACGGACACTCGCGGGACCGTCGGAAGTGTCCGTTTTCTCAACAACACAAAAACCGTTGGAATAATCGATAATCGGTCGTAATAATAGTGACATTTTCAGGAGCCTCTCGAAAAATCCCGAGGGTTTTCTCCGACTCTATTGTAATATGATACGGTTGGTTGTCCGTTGCCACGCCACTGCGAAGAAATATTACACCTATTTTTTTTTTTTTTTTACCGGGGACCTTAAAATTTTGTCCGTTGCGAGTGGTTTCCACACTGTATATAATTTCAAAAGGTAGTACGTATTTCGATATAGTTTCTATATTGCTAAACCAACTAACTACTAATACCGGCGTATTTTTAAACCGATTAAAGGAGGAGATGTTACCCTTAACGTACTCTCCGGGGCCGGTCTTGGGGAAATTAACGCCCCGACCGAGGGAAACGAATGCGCCGCCTTTTCTAGTTAAGGTTAAGTATTTTTTTTTGTTTTTTTTTACTCGGAGTGATAAACAAAAAAATTGTTTTAATTAATTTGTATTACTGGAATAAATTCGAAGTTTAATCGTTTTTTTTATAACAATTCGAATTGAGCAAAACTACGGATATCTGAACTCTGAAGACCAGCTCGCCCAACCCTTAGACCGGCCCTGACCCTCCTTCGTGCGCACGCCACTGAATATAATAATATACACACGTATAATTTATTGTAACGCTCTCGTCTGTCTGGCGATGACATTCGTCTCGAGCATTCGTTCTTTCTCATATATATATATATGTATATCGGATTATATAGTATTATACGCACTGCTGATGAAGATCTATACATTATGTTATAATATTATATTATATTATATGTCCGTGAGCGCGCGCGCGCGTGTCTCGTGAATAAATAACGTTTTTTTCCATTTTTTTTTTTTTTTTTTTTTTTTCTTACTCTCGACTTCTTTTTCCATTTACGACAAACGACCGGTCTATTCACGTATACCACCATAATAATCCATCATAACGCCCCGCGTGTAGTGTGGGCACGTATATAACATAGCCTACTCGACGATAATCAACGGTAATAATATTTCGCGCTCGTCGTGTCTGCGTGGTTAAGAAGAAGAAGAAGTAGAAGAAGAAGAAAAAAATAGTAATAATAATAATAATAATAATAATAATAAATACAACCGATGTGAGGTGACTATTTTTTTTTTTACTTTATTTTTATTGTACTCACTCGAATGCGTTACACGCCACTTAGGTTAATATATTTAAACCGTACGCCTCGTTTGTAATCATTTTTCCATACCTACGTTATAATATCTCTCGGTCGGAAATTGTAAAAAGTTAATAATAAACTCGTACCGTGCGAGTCGGCGAGAGGTACAATATTTACAACGAAACAAATTCCGAATATAGATTTTCGATATTTCTATTCTGCCTTAGGGAACGTTCCGGCACAAAATCGAAATCAACAGAAACCCCGCGTTATAAAATATTCCGACTTCCCCGACACGACGACTAGACGAGATTCGCTACCAGAAACCCATAACGATGTTGATGATTGGTGCGATATTTCGGGTCGAAAAAATGCTTATTATAACAAAACGAAAGAAAGATAATAAAAAAGGAGGAAAATCGTTTACATATATATATAATGCAATGAGTGTAACTATGTTTTAGAAATCGTTTCGGATACGAGCATTTTTTTTTTTTTTTAGAGAATATCCACTGCGTGTCCACTTTGCCTTCAAAAAAACACCGCTAGTATTTCTCCGCTTTCGTTTAGTTTTACCCTGCGACCCTGTGACTCTATATACGGATTATAATAAATAAAAACTATATGTTTACATTCTCAGTATCTAATCATACGTATGATTGTAAAACGTACCGTTTATTTATTCTACTGCGGGACTTGTACGCCATGTGAAATCTTCGTTCTCCGGATATCCATTTTTGTCGTACTTAACTGCGAGTCCGTATGGACACAGAAAGCCTCCTTAAAAAACGGAGCGCCGATTCTCGTCGTTTATTATGCTTATTGTAATATATACACTCGTTGTATAACGACAATAATAATTATTGTCGCTGAGTGCGTATAAAGCTAAAAAGTAATATTATAACATACGACCAAGTATCGTAAAATGAGTAATAATTTTACGCGACCGCGGCAACTCGCTGTGGCCCTGGGCCGTCGGGCAGACGGAGAAATTCAAAAGGGTTCGAGACCACAACGTTTGTGTGGGCTCCTCTCCGAGATAAATCGTACGTAAAAAAATATCTGGTTTCAAAACCTGTCGCAATAATATTGATAATTATTTTAACGCGACTTTGATGTTTCCTTGCTGCTGCTGCTGCTGCTGTATACTGCTAAACAAAAGTTGATTTTTTTTATTTAATTTTAATTTCGATTCGTTCCGATTTAAATAACCGGACGCATCGCGGAGTATAATCAATATTCGTACAATCGTTTTATTCGTATTCAAAACACACACAAAAAAAAAACCGAATAATACATTATTATCTTTCAACGTATTTGGGACTCGTACAGTATATACGAGTACGTTTAAATTCGATTTTTTTTTTTTTTTATATATATATATAAATTCGTGTAGGTAGGTGTATGGTAATTTCAAATTTTTTTTTTTTTTTACACCGTTGAGTACCCCGGTATATTATTATTATTTTTATACGTACACACACTAAAGTCATAATCGAGCACTGTTCAATGTAACGATTGGCGTATTTCAAACGCGATATATTTTTCGTTTTGATAAAAAAAAAAAAAAAATTAAAAAAACGTACAGTGCCAGAAATAGCAAAAACGTGACGTAATAATATAGTAATAATAAATATATATAAATATTCGGGCAAACGGATACTGCGGAATAATATTAAACGTTCCAATATATTATAATATAAACTATTATTTTATTATTATTATTATTATTATTATTTTTACATATACTAACGTACAATCGAACGCGCAATATTAGAGATTATTATAATATTATTTATAATGCGCGTCAGCCGATTGGAAATTTGATCAATAAGTCAACGATATTCTAATATTGATTAAGGTACACGGGGGAAAAAAAAAAAAAAAAAATATAAAAATAAAAATAGAGAGAAAAAATAATACTGGACGTAGTCGATGTGCGCTGAATCCGTATTATTCTGTGTATAGCGTGCTGGCTGTCCGTGTATAACAAAACCAGTTTTACCAGTCAATCATGACACGTAGATTAGTCATTTTTTATTTTATTTTTCATTTTCCCCCCGTAAGGATAATAATTCAAAAGCTGTAAGTATAGTAGTGTAAGTTATGCACGCGTACGATACACATTATTATGCGAAACGTTATCGTTTTTTTTTTTTTTTTTTTTTTTTTTTTTTATATATATAAAATTGAATAATAGGATTAGCGTACATATAGCGTACGTGTATTATTATAATATTTGTTTTAAATATCAATTTTTTTCCCGCACGCCGCCTAAGATTAACGGTTAACAATGAATTTACTACAATGTAGTCGACAGTATATCGTAATATGCACCGTGCGGTCTCTCGGTTTTTTATTATTATTATTAATCAATTTCTATTTAAATTCTGTACGATTTTTACGCGTATATTGCCACCATCGTCACCATCTGTTTTAATAATATACTATAGACTAATGATTACCATTCGTTCGTCTTAAAACGCGATCAATGTCCGACGCATACAAATCCTATTAAAGAGATGCTTACAGTAAAAAAAAAAAAAAAAAACCTATCTATAAATATATTATTATGTAGCACCGCGTTTAGCTACTGTAAAAAAAAAAAAAAAAAAAAAAATAGAAAACAGACAGTCCGGTCATGACATCATCGGTCGTTTTCTTATTTAAATATAACTCTGTACCACCCTAAACATCGTTCGCGATTTAATATTATAATATTTCAATAAATTAAAATATGACATCACGCGATAAAATCATTGTCCTGTGTACAGTGTTACGCAAATCCAAAAAAATAGTAGTACTAAACTAGTAACTTAAACGAGTATTTAATTAAATTACAAATGCGGTAAAAAAATAAAACATTAATTGTATAGTAATTTGTTTAACGTTAAACGCTGACTATTTTATTGTATTCACGATACATTCAAACAAATAAATAAATAAATAAATAAAAGCTCAGGAAAATGTCTATATCTTATTCATTCGATATGGAAAATTATTAAAATATTCCATCGCGTAAAATATATTTTCAGCGTTTTGCAATTGTTTGCACGTTACGTCGTTTTTTTTTTTTTTTTTTTTTTTTATTATAATTCAGTTATTCAAGCAATACTTTTAAATGTATAGGTAAAAACCGTATAAGCTTATACGCAAAACTTTCAGTGTACTTACGGTAACGCATAACGGAACTTAGTGGAAAAGTGTTAGGTCAAAAAAAAAAAGAAAGATTTTACGAAAAAGAAATTAAAAACTGATCGGTTTCAAAATGTATAAATTTACATTTATATAAATTTTAAAAACGGTCTTTACCGAAAGTATTTGTCGTGTAATCGTGAGGTAATTTGTGCATGCAAAAACGAAACAACTCTTCAAAGTGATATGAGAATTTTAAAATGTACGAAATTAAACTCCGGAATCGTGAAGTAATTTTGCATATAAATCCTAAAATATTACCGATACGACTTTGATCATCGTGTAAAAAAAAAAGAAAAAATGTCGATTAAGAAACTATCATAACTTTGTTTTAGTAAAATGTGGACTTGTTGTCGGATCGTTATTGCTCCTCGCGTACAGAAATATTTCTAACAGTGGGTTTTTGTATGTATTATTTCGTAATGTATTTCAAAATCGACACAATATAATCATACGGCTGTTCATATATATATTTATACATATTACTACGTCATCAACACAATCGCGGTACCATTATGATGAATAAAAAATATCGCCATAAAAGAAAATATGACGTAAACTTATATACCTCCTAATAAATGTATGAATGTGTATATACGGCCGCGGCGACGGAATTGGACGGCAAAGGAAATCCGAAAATATATTTTATTATACGATTTTTCAAACCGGAAAAATAATACAATACTTTTATAATACGCGTACAAAAAAAAAAAAAAAAAAAAATCTAAAAAAATCCGCGCCTGCCTATATAATATTTCTATACTTGGGCGACTTGACCGTGGGCGTTATAGTATTTTTTTTTTTTATATATATATATATACGTATAAATAAAGATTGCCGCGAGAATATTATGAGATTGAGACGGACAGATACGGTTGGGAAAAATAAAAAAAAAAGGCCCACGATACTTCGCACCATGGGTGGGCCACTGTTGCAAGTTCGATGTTTGGATATAGAGAAATATAATTTACATATGAAATACGAGATTCTGAGCGAAGATTCTGAATAGATGGATTGTGTGTTGAAATTGACTGTCATTTTTACGATTTTCGTCAATAAACAAAAAAAAAAAAAAAATATTATCTCAATATCACGCTCACTGGTTTTCTTTTTCACTACTACGCCACAACGCATGCAAAATTTACAAGCATTTCTGGTCGGCCAAACCGATTTTATCTAATCGATAAAACTAAAAATACTCGAAAACTTCAAACGCCTATAAATAAATAGGCCAAAAATGGCCAAAAAGTTTTAAAAATTTCGGGACAAATAGAATCGAATATAAACGAAACCGTTATGCCGTACGTTTTCTCGATCGTTATGAAAGCTACAACTCAAATCAAATGATTTCGGAAAAGGCGTTACACTTGAAAATCGGTGCGATATTTACTGTGGAATATGACAAAAAAATAAAAATAAATACAAACCGTGGTAAACCGATACGTTTTCTTCGCCAGGCTCAGATCTAAAAAACAAAAAAAAAAAAAAAAACGCCTACAATATTCTTCTATATAAATTATATCGCTGGGATGACTTTATCCGCTAAGATTCTCGCACATTTTGTCCGTAATTATATATTAATGACAAATGTTGATAAAATGAGTTATGTACATAGTTTTTTTGCCACGGACGCTTTTGCACATTGTGTAAAAATGTCGTAAGTGATGTTTCCGTTATTATTCACGGTCGTGTAGTTTTATTATCGATTGAATATTATTGTTATAAATCTATCAATCGTTAAATTCGTTTGTTATATACGATAAAAAAAAACAAACAAAAAACGGTAACGTCATTAACGTTGTTCGTTATTGTAGATAAAAGCAATATGTGATGTGTTTTTTTTTTTTTTTTTTTAACATAACATTTCACGAATACAAATAAATATAGGGGGTTTTTTTTCTCGATATGTCCTGAGGTAGTGTACAATAATTTTTAATTCTAAATTACTCGTTTACGAAATGATATGGCACGCAAAGTTCGCGTTAAACATCAAAACCGCCGTACTACCGCCCCCTTAAAATTGCAACAACAAAATAAAATGTCGTTTACAGACGTATTTTGTGCGCTATGCCATCGTATCGATACGATTATAATATACAATAGAAAATGCGTTGCGTTTAAACCGTATACGATTAAATTATAATACGACGCGCCGTCGCGCCTGGCCTCTGAAATATTATTTTCTTTTATAATATTATATATTAAATATGGTATATAATACTCCACACCTCGTCGTGTGGACGTCGCTCAACTTTTCTCTCTTTATAATATTTATAAAATAACGATAATAATAATAATAATATAATATAATACGCATTGAACACGGTCACGAGCTCTCCGTTTACACGGAACATTCATATTCAAATGCGGCGCGTAACGAGCAATTAATAATTATACCGTCGTTGTCGTCGTCGTCGTCGTCGTCGTAGTCGTAGTCGTCGTCGGGGTCAAACGCTCCTATATATATATATATATATGTTATTATAATATACGTACGTATATTATGAATAGACGCTATTGTACCGCTGAGAACCACTGGGTAAAATATACAATATAAAAAAAAAATAATAATAATAATAATAAAAATTCCATATTATCCTAAAACACTATGCGCACGCCCGCGCCCGCTGTCCACCCACTCGTATATATCTATATGTACAAATATATATATATATATTTTTTTTTTTTTTTTTTTTTAAACTCGCAGCCCGATGAATAATGAACCGCATGTGACTTTTCGGAGACGAGCGACGGGTGTACAATGACGATAGGTACACGCACGCGCTTCTATACTACGAAAAGACCGCAGACTGTTTGAATTTTTATTTTATTTTTTTAATTTTTAACATTTTATAATTCACTCGTTCGATATGTAAATTATAACGGTGTCGCGTGATATCGTATTTTGTTATAGTCGTAGAATACGTATAAAAACAACTAGATCTAGTCGTCGACAGTATCGCGCGGTGCCGAGATTTTTTTTTTTCTCCTGGTACAATTGTCGCAGACGAAAAATTAGTGGGTACCGGACGACAACACGAATTTCAGGTGGACGGAAACGCAAGAAGCAAATTACTCGCGATAACGTTTTAAGAGTATACGTCGAAAGATTAGAGAACAAAACGTAATTCATTAAACTATTTCGATAAAAAAAAAAAAAGTGTAGCTGGCTATAAAAATTTGCTTTTATAGGTATGATAGCAATAGGTCAAACCCTTTCAGTATCAGTATTTCGGTGGTGGATGGGTTGAAAAAAAATTGTCACACCAATACAAATTAGACCACACATAATCAATTTATTTGATTAAATAAAGAGTTCATGTTTTAAAATATTACATGATTTTAACTTTAAAACAGATTAGCCAAAGAGGAGTTGGCAGTTACTGGCACTCGTCGACTCATCGTTCGAGGACAGTAAAAACAATATTTGCGATTGATCTCAAATATTATGTATTCGAATAAATTGTAATTATTACGATTTTTAAACCTAACCTCAAAGCGCAAAAAGTTACGCCGGTAACGCGCTATTACCGAACAATGCAAATATTATAGCGGATAAGCTAAAATAGAGGTACTTGATAGATAACCCGGTGTCCCATCGACCTTATCGTCTTGCCCAAAACCGTGATTATCGTCATAGAATCGTTAATTGTTATCACATAATACGTGGCGTAAACGAACATATATTTCATGGATTAATCAATATAAAATTTGCCCTCTCGGAATAGCGACGGCGGCCATAGTCATGAACCACAATAGCGGTATATCACGTTGCACGCGCAGCTGTACACTACGTATATAATATATTGTAACCGGTAACCCGGTTTTTGAAAAATTACGATTTCCGATATTGTTGTTGTTGTTGTTGTTGTTGTTGTTGTTGTCGGCGTCGTTGTCGTTGTCGTCGTCGTTGCCGTCGTCGTCGTCGTCGTCGTCGTCGGTGTTCGACCTCATCTCGCGACGGTCGCCTTCCCAGACGTCGTCGTTTGTAACCGGGCGAAGACAAAGAGCACAAGACGCCGCGGTGCGGGCCCAAGTGCGCTCGGGTCACGCGTGACGGGCTTTGTGTTGTACGGTTCGGTCGGACCGCTTCGTCGTCTTCGCAGTCGTCTTTTTTTTTTATTTTTTTTTTTTTTATATATACCGGGCGGGCGTGGCGGAGAGGACGCGATGCGGAGGTGTCGCGTGCGTGCGTGCGTGCGTGCGCGGACCGTCTCTCTCGGCCCGCGGCGAGGATTGTGTGTACGCGAGCGGCGGAGCCAGGTGAGGGGGAAAATATAAAACGAGGTGTACGCGTACAACTCGCGGAAAGAAAGAGACGGACAAATACTCTTCGCGTCTTGCGGCTGCGGCGGCGGCGGTGGCGGCGGCGCGTGCGTGCGTCCGCCGTTAAGCAGACCATTGTTTCGAGCGGCGGCGGCGCGTGTGTCGTTGAACCAATTAAAAGCAATACGACGGGCGGCGGCGCGGTTTGCGGACCGTACGAAAAAGAAAAGAAAAAAAAATAACAGCGTACCCGGCCGCGTTTATTATAATACGGCGACGGCACCGGGGCGCACCGGTGCGCCGTCGTCGCCTACGAGAACCGGGCGACGCGAGCCGGGCGACGAGAAAGACAAATTGACCGGATATGGAGCCGAAGAAATTGACGAAAAATTGAACACGGTGATCGTACAGACCAGCGGTGGGGGAGATCGACGAATTTCGATAACGTCGGCGTAATGGCGAAGGTTTTCGGGCGGGTGGACTAGACGGTGTACGTTTTTTCTTTTTGCCGTATTTTTGTAGCAAAACGCACGAGTTCAACTTTGGTCGATATTGCCGACGAACCGATAATCTATCAATATGCGCGGGCAAACCGAAACGTATCCTGTTAGTCGCCGAATTTCGCCGTCGACCAAATATCTCGTCACATTTCGATTTTTCGGTGCACGGCGAACCCGCGTGTCCGGTCAAACAACCTCGAGACCATAATTTATATATCAGTCACAATATCGTGTAAACGTAATTTCGTATTTTTTGTTTTTCGTAAATTGGCGATATATGACAACGTACGTATAATTTGTACGCTATTCGGAAACCGATAATAATATTCAGGCTAATCGGCTCGGACATCGCACGCGACAGAACATTCGTATTCTGTCGCGATTATTACGTACGCGAAACCGCATCGCGTAACCTGACACCGGGTTTCGGTCGTTGTTTGAAAAACCCGCCGACTTATAAATATACGGGATCGGAGGTCGTATACCTTTTCCGGTGGTCGTCGACCGGAGCCGGAGATCCGTTCTGCAGGCGAAATCCACGTGGTTGAAAAAAAAAGAAGCCGACAAAAAAAAAATAACGATTTTGAACCGAGTTCGGATTAACTCGGATTCGGTGAACCGCTTTCGTTCCCGAGATTTCATAACAAAAAAAAAAAAAAAAATACGACCCGCCGAATGCGTCGACAAGATAAAAGCAAAAGAAAAATGCTACAAAAAGCCCCCGGTCACGATGTTCTTTTTAGAGCTTGTCTTCTGGTCGAAACGTGTATTTCAAGCGGAGGCGTTCAATATACTTTAGAAACGCGTAGAAATTTGTACGTTATCGAAAAATAGTTTTGATTCCCGTCCTCACCGTCCAGTTAGATGGTTTACGGCCACGGATACATATATTTATGTATTCCTATAATTTGATATATATATATATATATATATTATATATTTGTCGAAGCGATGACCCGACGCCGCGAGGATCGTTATTTCCACTCGAACGGTGACAATAATTTGTCGCCGGTAATAATAATCACGACGGAATGAAAAAGAACAAAAAGACGTAAAAAAAAAAAAAAACTCTATCGTTTATAGAATAAATCGTTATATATATATATTATTAAGTGGGTTTTCGAGGCGCGAAAAAAAAATGATCTCGATCGCGGTATAACAACGATAGAACCCGGCCGGGCATTATAGGCAAAATATCAATTTTATACTCGAGTAATATGTATCGACAAGATATATATATATATATATATTTATAATACTATAGACGGATAAACGAATAGATATCGCTAAACGTTTATACGCATATCTATAGATATAAAAATGTATACGAAAAAAGAGACAAAACGACGGCGGCGGCTGCGGCGGCAGCGACGTGAAAGAGCGCGTGGGAGTGCGGGCCGCGCGCGATGCAAGGTCGCGCCGGTGACCCTGGCCGTGTTGGAAACCAACAACGGCGGTGGCGGCGGCGGCGGCGGCTGCGACGACGACGATGACGTTGCCGCCGTGTTCAAACGACCGGAGATCCGGCCACGGTTCGTTTCTCTGTCCTCGGACGACGCGTTTCGAAAAGAGAACAACAAAACGAAATTGTTCCGCGGCGGCCGCAGTTGACGGTATACACGGTCGTGTTTCAGGAACCGGATTTTATACGGGCCAGGGGTTTATACGAAAGATATTTAGTTCGGGGCCGTCCTTAGGGGGCGGGAGAGACAGGGCTCAGGCCCTAGCCTTTTGCCAAAGCAAAAAAAAAACAATACAAATTATTACATAAATTTTACTATTAAAACTGGCCAGTAACCCGTTAAAAAGCTAAAAGTTATCCTATACGTTGACTAGTAGTAAAAAAATAGGGTTGTTAGAAAACAAATTAGTTAAAAACTTGGTAAATAAATAATCGAAAGAATATTCGGTGACAAATTCGAGGTTTATTTACGATTAATATTAACCGAGTAAACAACAAAAAGAAAATTGTTGTCGTAAACGTTCCAATTTTTTTTCTCAATTATTAAGAAAATCCCATTACCGATGCACCGAATAATAAATCCGGAATGCTTTCAGAAAATGTAAAACTCTGTGTTAAAATCATATTAGTACATCGCCATCCATCCTCCCCCCCAGTAATACTTCCTCTGTGCGTTTGTATATCAAAGTGGATATTTTAAACATAACCCGAAGTCGCAATTTTATTTCTGTTTAATATTACACGTGGTAAAATCAAGTCAATTTTTTTTTTCCGTTCACCGTTTTCGACATATCCGAAATTAACGTACAACGCGTGTGCATCAAGTTTTGCTTGAAACTCGGTAAAAACGAAGCAACGGAAACGTGATTAAAATCGATTTCGGGGATGATTTATTAAGTAGTGGGGTTCCGTGACTTTCGAGTGTTTTAAACGTTTCAATGACAGTCGGCGGTTAACTGAAGACGGTCCACGTTCTGGAAGTCCGCCGACGTGCTTTAACTTTGGAACAGTTCCAAAGGACTTTTGAAAAATGGCAAGATCGCCGGGGATCACTGCATATCGTCCGCTGGAGTGTATTTCGAAGGGGATATCTTTAAATAATACGTAACTTCATTTTTGTAATTATTAAATATCGAATCCTGGTACTTTTTGAACAGACCTCGTATTATAATTGATTTTTTTTTTCTTCTTTTTTTCTCTTCAAACTAGTTTAGAAAAAAAAAAAAAAAAAACAATCGGTTACACTGTGTTTATACTGTTATAAAATAATATTTGTGCTGCGTTTGCCCGCACAGATATAGTGTTACGCCGAGTGTAACGGGGTTACAATATAATAACAATATTACAATGTCCCGGCCCGGAACGACGACGACGACGACGCCGACGACGCCGGCGGTACGGCGCGGCGCGAGGCTCGTTGCCCGGCCGGCCGGACGGCTGTAAAAATCAAACAATGAAAACCAGATCGGCTTTAATTCGCCATTGTTTTCCAGACTTCGTATCCTCGGCGCGGCCCGCGGAATCCGGTACGATTCGTACGGCATACATATATATATATATATATATTTTTTATTAAATTTCAAGTATATTATTATCGTCGTATATAGAGTATAAATTATAGCGGCATTTTTTTTTTTTTTTTTTTTTTGGCCGAGTGACAGATCGTCGAGCTAATATATTTATGTATTACGCCAAAGTCGCGCCCGTTTATGATCTATTAAACTTTATCGGGAATAATAATAATAATAATAATAATAATAATAGTAATAATATAGAACGAGCTCGCGCGCATTAAACGCCCGAGAGCACAATAGAAACGGTCGTAAAAGAAATTTAAAAAAAAAAAAAAAAAACGAGGAAAAATACAATACGCCGAAGAAAAAGCCATCAAATTTATTGGCAGTAGCCGGTTTGAGGCGTGGCCAACTGCTATATTATAATAAAGTCCGTACGAGCTTTTTTTTTTTTTTCAAACTGACCGTAAAATAAATCGACATTCCGCGAGTCAAATGTATAAATAAATGAATTTTACTCCGTCGTCGTGCGTGTATGCATACAGACTAAAATATTTTATTATACGAGTCGCATTACGACCGAGTGCTGGTCGGAAAAGCTTCGGGAAAAAAATATCCCAGAAAATTTCCAGACCGCGTACAACGGGACAGCCGGTACAAACAACCGATCAAATCCGAAATCTTTTTGTTTTATAAAACAAATTGATTTACGGTAAAACTTTTTTCCCACCTTTTCGAAATCTGTACGAAAACGTCAGCAATACGATTTCCGGCTGCCGATCACACAAATCCTTCGACTATTACTCTGTCCTACGCTTTCCCAACGGTATTTTTCTTCTCGTTCTTCTTATTTTACTAAACGTTACCCCTAGTCCTCTGTTTTTCCTTCGTTTCCACTTTTCCGGTTATGATGTTATCCCGTGTTACCTGTACACGCTGGTCCGTATGGCGGATCTTTTAGAAAAAAAAAAAAAACCGAAACGACGGCCACGGTGGCAGTATACGAGGAGGTTATGTGATTTTTGTAGGAGTTTACCGAGTTCGAGGACGCGGACGTCGTTTGTGACGGGTCGGCGAATCGTGACCCGAGATCAGACAACGGGGAAACGATGGAGTTTGCGCCGTACGGTTAATTAGAGCGGTTTATTTATTTTTTTTTTTTTTCATTTTTCGAAAATAAAACCAGAGAGAGAGAGAGACAGAGGAGAGCCCGTACAAAGAACTGTAATCTCTGTGATTGCTGCGCGGACGCGTTTCTCGGTCGGGACAGCGCGAACGGGTCCGACACGGACGCGGCGGCGACCATCTGGACGCCGCGGCCGGTCACGTTCGCCGCAACGGATTTTTCACCTCTGCGGCACACGCGTATTTGTTACACACAACCGTAGCCGATTAAAGCAATATTATTATTATCATTATTTTGTCCGAATGGCTTTGCACGACTGTACTCCGCGGGTAACGCCGATTGCGTATTATATTCCGATCCGAACCGAACCGAATACATACCGCCGCGGTAGGTGACCTTGTTGCCACGCAGGTCATCCAGAAATTACCGAAAATTAACAACTGACGTATCGACAAAAACAAAAACAAAAAAAACACGAAAAGCCATTTTTTTTTTTTTGTTGGAAAAATTGTCGAGAATTAGGATATCTGCTCTCGCGACAGTATTTCGGAGTGCAAGATAAGTTAAAAGTCATTTAAAAATGTAGAGTTGGTCGTTATTTCTAAAAGATGCGATTTCACTTGCATTTCGAAATACTGTCGTTTTTAATTTTATAATGAGCGTTTTTACTTTAAAATCAAAATTAAGCGAGTTCTACTCAGCCTGAGTATATAAGTATGTTTTTGCTATGTTGCGTGTTCGACAGAAAGATACGTCAAATGCATGTGTGGGCGTCCTCTTAAGTAGCTTGGAGTTGTTTAAGCGATTATTTTGAGGAGGAAGTATTTTGAAAATTTTAACTTGTTCCAACCTTCAACTACCCCCCCCCCCCAATTTTGCACTTTAAGACTCTAGCCGCACTCTATCTGCAGGTTCGTTACAAAAATATCAATCACTATTATCTGACCATTTTTTACTTATCCGTGACTGTATATTTACGAATGTAATATTATTATTATATGGGTGTGTGTATCTACAGCTATACCCGCGTGTCGTCGGTTTTTTTTTTTTTTATTGTTTTTTTAATATAAAATACACTGTAAACGTTAACAGCGTGTGTCGAGTAATACCCTTCAAAAATAAGTAAAAAATGCGAATAATGACAATATTATTTTACTATGTCGTCGTAATGTTATAGTCATGTATTATAGCCAAACCGAAACGGCCACGTCCGGTTCTCGGAGATCTCCGAACGGGATTATTATTGTCGGTGCTCATGGCTTGTACAGTGTCTAATAAATACGTTCCTATACGATATTCGGACAAGCGCTTAAATATGTAAAAAAAAAAAAAAATCTACGAACCGTAGTAAAAAAAACCGAAACAATAAAATACAATTTTGTATTTTGAAGATTCGCCGTGAAAATCGATTCTATTTTATTATTTGATATTAATTTCTGTTGCTCTTCAACGTTAAAATTTATCCTAAATAACTGTTTGCAGTTATTTTACGTTTCGCCGGGTACCGTGTAACTTTAGACAAACTTCGTTGTTGTAGGTGAGAAGTTGAAGTGGTAGGATATAGAGATTATAGAGGGGAATTCGGCGTGCCCAGGAATTTACCACAATGTGTGCGGGTGGAGTGCCCGAGAATACCCGAATAATAATAATTTATCGTGAGTAAATCTCCTTCTGTTCTAAACCCGACAGCGTGCATTTTATAACCGGATCGAAAAATGCCAATTTCTATTTAACAAACCGAGCTTTTCCCGATAAGTCGGCTGCAATATTTTATATTACAATTTCAAGATTGAATCATAAAATAATTACGCATAAATGTTGTATTTTCAAGCCAACGGGCAGAACGAGGATTAAACCCCAAACTTATACCTCCTGGGCACGCCACCGCAACTACTACCACCATAATAGCGGGCTACGAATGTTTGGGTCCTACGATTAGGTAATATAGAGAGAGAAAAAAAATTATCTACAACGTTAATATACTTATATTATTATTATTATTAATATTATTGTACACTATCGTTCCGAAATAATAATATACACGTACGGTGTACGGCGTTCATAATGCAATAGGTGTGGGTGTACCTAATAATAATATCGAAATATGGGAGTTTCCTTGTGTTATCAATTCGTAAGGGCCCCGCATATTATATACATATACAACACGCGGAACGCGTAAAAAACAAAAAAAAAAACACAAAACAACAACAAAAAAAAAAAAAAAAAACCTAAAACCGCCAGCTGCACCGATTGTTCCGGTGTGCGTTACAAGCGGTGTCGTCTAACCAATTTCGTGCTAGTGGGTAAACACACAGGTGGAACCCGAGCCGCGATAACACCTGCACCAACATTAACAAAATAAGCTTCCACGCCGTACTGTATTATTGCCGTCGTGGTTTATTGACAACGGAATATTACATGACGACGACGACACCGCCACGTACAGTTGTTTATAGAGGTTATAGAGTTGGAAAAAAAAAATATATATATATATATATATATTTATAAATAAAAAATAAAATAATAATTAAAAAAAAAAAAAAACGGTTACATACTTGCGCCATAGGGGTGGGCCACTGTGTTGTAGTGACGGGAAGTCGGGAAGTTAGGTTATAGAGCGGGGAATTCAATAGCTACCACGTTTGTACGCGACGATAAACGACTCTGAGTTAATCAAACTTTAAACGTTTAAAAGTAAAAAAAAAATTAAAAATTAAAACACGATGCTCTTCGATTTTTTTTATTCTTCGTTGACTAGTACAACGTTGTGTCAAATTTCCGTGCAAATTTCTGTTCGGCCGAAACGGTTTTACTCAATTATTTCGGGGCGGAAAATGGAAATGCCTTTGAACAGTCAGAAGAATGGCCGGAAATTTCTAATTTTTCCCAATTATTCGCAAAACTACACGGGAAATCGAACAAATGCGCCAGTTAGATCAAAAATGTCTGGTAGAAAAGTTCTTTAAAAAAACACATCTTAATAAAACCATTTAGAAATTTATTCCAAAAAATATAATTTACTCGGTTGTGTCATCTCATTAGTTACCGGCGATTTCCCGTATTATGATATAATTATTGAAGAAACTTACGGTTTTTTTTTTGAAAAACGGTTACACACAAGTAATTAATTGAAAATGTTATTTTAAATAACCGATCATCATTTTACATTTTTTCGAGACGACGTCGTCTTAGAATAACATTTATTTTTTATCATTTATAATTCCCAATTAGAGGCATCGTACACAGATATATATTTTTTTTCCCATTCATTAACGTACGAGAAATTTCGAATGTAAATAATATTTTCGTTCTTATTTTCAAAAAATGTACTTGACTTGTTAACAAGTCAATTAATTTTTCGAATTGACTTTTGACTCGACTCGGTAAATAACTAATAAAACGAAATTAGTTTTTAAACCGCGTTAACTCGTCACCTTTTTTTTTTTTTTTTTTTTTCAATTAACTTAACTCGACCGAGTCGATATATAAATATATTATCCATTAACTATATTGCCCAACCTCCGCGTCTATAGGCTCGTCTAACGTTGGTTAATGCCTATAATAATAATATATTCATGCGAGTATTTATAAGATATTGTAAAAGTAGGTAGGTAGGAAATATACAAGGAGGAAAAAAGCGTAGGTAGCGTACGAATTAAATAGAAAGAAAGAACGAAAAAAAAAAAAACCGTTGCGGTGCGGTACTCGTGTATATAATTTCCTATCAACGGACACGCCAACATATTATTTATTATTCAAGAGATCATTAAAAGTTAAAAGGTTAACGGGCCGACCTCCTTCGTAATAATTAATAAGTTTTGATAAGTCGTATATATATATATATATATATATATATATATATATATATTATTTTTTTTTTTTTTTACTAGAGGCAGTTTATAGAAGGGTGTGTTTCCTTATTATTCTAATGTCCGTTGTTAAATATTAATAACGGCGTTGATTTTTTTTTTTTTCGGTGGCTACTGCTGTTACTGTTGCGGTGTACTGTGTACTGTTACGGTACACCCAGGACCGCGTCTATAAATAATTATGAAACGCTTTTTCAAAAATCCTATACTTATCCGTACTATAAATTTATTGCGTATAGTGTCTCTCGTTTATTATTATTTTTTTTAATCTCGGAAAACACTTTTCGCTTGCTGAAACTCCACTTATAGATATTCATTCAAATATATAATCTTACCCGTTTAACCGAGTCCCGTTCAGAATTGTTTTTTGGTCGTGAAGATTTATCGGTATGAGTGTGTTGGACGATGGTGGAGAATGACGGGAACGAGCCGGATAGAATATAAACGGCCACGGACGAAGTTAATGAGAGAAGAACAATGATGAATGCAATAATGATAGGACAAATAATGGTAATTAGACATCTGCAAAGACGCAATCAGGCACATCGCCGACATCGTAGAAGGGAAAATAAACGATAAAAAAAAGACCAGTAAATCCTTCTTTGAAGAAATCGTAACAACAGCTGAAGAACACGGCAATAGTGACAGACACGAATGGCTACAACGTCGTGGCATTTATAGATGCTGACGACGGCCTTGTATCGTATATGTCTTCTCACCTACAACAAGTGGCCTACCCGTGGTATACGAAAAATGTCCGGTTTTTACAATAGCCTTAAGATCATACGATTAAACGTGAAAATTGTATTCTTATCGTATGGCTAACCGTCCGAAACGAAAATATATAATATAACATAATAATTGCAGTGTGTTATTATTACTATTATTGTATTGGATGCAATTTGGGTAACGAGACAGGCGTGTTTTATATATTTTATATTATTACCTCATTATTGGCACGTTGAAAAAGAAGAAAAAAAATGATAATAAAAACGAATAAACCGTATATATTTATCGTTATTACGCGATAATGATGCGTTTTAGGAGATGTATATTAAAATAAAAAGGGGTTTATTTAAAAAAAAAAAAAAAAAAATGTTTTAACTTTTTTTTATTATTATACAGTTGACTACGCGTTATTATGCAGCGAATGAATACACTGTTATCCATTATATTATTATTATTAAACGATTGTCCTTGAACGTCATTATCACGTTAACAACAAAATCACGATCCGTCGAGGTACCTATATCGGAAAAAAAAAATAAAAATAAAAAATGGGAGGATATATTTTAAATAAAAGTTCGTATCTAAATCTGGAATCAAATTTTATGTTGTGACTGACAGCAGTTTTTGTTGTTGTACACCACGTCGTCCTATCTACACTTGGGTCTGTATACATTTGGTTGTCATTATTGCCGCACGGGGTTGTATACATATATATACTCACTATACTTTAAATCAGATTACCTATTCAAACAAATGAATAATGTATTTGGATTTTATTATCTATCGTTTCCGTGGACGGTATATATATTATTCAAACAAATTCAACAAAAAAAAAAAAAAAAAAACCAGTGAAAGAACACCAATATATTATAAATAAAATAAATATTATTTTATCGTTAGTAGTATACCGTTGACCGATTGGAATATTATTTGTCGCGCGTCCGTCGGTCCGTTCGTCCCAGAGACATTCTCGATTTTTCCAATCCGTTTCGATATTATTTATACGTTTTACACAATACCTAAATAATTATTCAATATATATATATATAAAGAAATCGAAAATAACGATAACCGAGCGCGCTCGCGCGTACACATGTACGTATCCGTCGTTCTATTATTGTAAATCGTAACGCGCGGTATTGTAATATCGCTCGGAGACTGCGCCTATTGCTAGTTTTGAATATCTATATGTGTATCGATTTTCCGATCTCCGACACGCGGAATATCAAGACGGACATTATTCGTATTATATAATAGGCATATTATAATAATAATAATAATAATAATAATAATATATATATATACACGAGTAGAGTACACAATATGCGGGCATACGGTAAAATAATATGTAAAATTATACGCGCGACGCCGATAAAATATATATATATGTATAATAATATTATCGGCCTAGGCCGGTGAACGAACGGTAAACGGCTTATCGTTTCAATATCGTATAAAAAGAAATGTAAAATAAAAAAAAAAAACAGTCGTGTTCATAAATATAACGACATAGGATATATTATATATAATATCCGATATCCGTCAAAAATTAATAAAAAATATATATATATATATATCATCGATGAAATATCGCCACGTATATTATTTAAACGAATTGTTATTATTACTCTTACAGACATTTTTCTTCTTTTTCTCCTCGTTTCTTGTGTCGAGAAAGTTATAGAGAAGTCCTTATAGGAGGAAGATAATAATCGGGTTGTTGCGCCCGCTATTGCGAGCAATCAAACAAAATCGCGTGTACGATTCTCTAAACAACTCGGCTATTGTAGACATTTTTTATTTTATCTTTCCGTCAATTTGATCGGTTTAAAATCCGCTGTTGCCTGACAAAACAAAATAAAAAAAAAACCTAGTCGCACCGCGATGCGTTCGTACTAGTGTGACGGGCGATCTGAACTCATGAGAATCGTCATCAAACATTTTTCACTATATTTCAACTATTTTGTTACTGTGTTTTAACATAAAATATTTTATCACAAAAACATTGAATGTCCTAAGAAAACGGTCGATTTAGACGCGTTTTTATTTATTATATCAAATAGCATTCCGATTTTTTCGGATCGATCTTTTGTAAACGATTCGCGTATATAGATTCTTTTATAGATCGATCTAGATCCACTTTCGGGTAGTCGCCCATCGGTAGTCCGTACGCACCCCGAATGGCTGTTTAAATTGTATTATTTACCTACATTTTATGCTCTTCTCGCGGGATCCACCGTGACCGTGTGCCCGTCTTGGCACGAGTCCAGCATCAGACAACCGAAGACGGGTACGCGGCAGCAGCTGTTTACGTCGCCGACCCGTATTATATATTATTTTATTGCTGCTATCCGCCCATCGTCCGGATGGTACGCGTCCTCGATTATTTCACGTACTTACGAGTAAAAGGGGGGGGAAAAAAATATAAAAAATCCCTTACGAGCGTAATTATTATTTTTAAGATTCCGAGCGATTCTGGTTTTACCAATACGACGACGTGCGTGTGCCCTTTTTTATATATATATATATATTTTGTTATTGTCGTCGGTAAACAACTTTTCTACCGGAAATCTTAATCTCCGGAATCGAGAAAAAAAAAACGAACGACACGAGAGATTTTTCATCGCGTTTCGGATCTATTATAGCCCCGGTGCAGGTCGTTTTTTAAATTTATTTGCCTTGTAATTTCCTTAAAAAAAAAAAAAAAATACGGGAGAAACCGGGAATATTTACGCAATAACGGTTTACTGTAATATTCCAATTTCGTTGCAGTCCGGTTATAAATCGCCAGCATTTCCAAACCGAACTTTGCTCAGAATCGATTTTCGTTAGCCGCAATTTATCGTCGTTTACAGACCTAAGTTAAATTCCCCTACCCCCCCACATTCCCAAGTTTCCCACCTACAACAGTGGCCCGCCCGTGAGCGGCGGTATCTATTTTTAAAATGTTTTATTTTTTTTTTTTTTTTAATCGCACGCGATATTATAACCGGTGCGGGTATTGACGACGCCGCAATTATTATAATATCGTGACGTATAGCAGCTAGTGTACCCACTGCGCTGCACGAGTACCTCTATATATTATAATATATATATATATATATATATGAATATACAAGAGTCGGCACAAGTAATAAAATACCTAACGAAATGCGATATAAATTTTTCTCTCTCTCTCTCTCTCTCCCCGCCCCCCTTAACCAACGATATTAAAAAAAATAAAAAAAAAAATAATATATTGAAATAGCCGATCCCAATATACTATAATATAATATTATTCCCCCGCAGTGCACTCCCAGAGCGCGTTATCGTTTCCGATCGTTCAATGGCGGTGATAATATT
Organism: Tuberolachnus salignus; assembly: GCA_956483605.1. Classification (NCBI taxonomy): domain Eukaryota; kingdom Metazoa; phylum Arthropoda; class Insecta; order Hemiptera; family Aphididae; genus Tuberolachnus; species Tuberolachnus salignus. The sequence continues at coordinate 19,400,040 of OY101432.1, forward strand.
GTTGTGCGTATTGTACGATGAGAATCGTGTGAACATTTTTACATTAATTTATTATATTATTATTTCTATTATTATTATCCGTCGATAATCGTCTTGTCGAACGCCTAAATAATGTACGAGTCTGCCCGATATTGTATCCGTCAACGCATCCGATGTGTGTACGTTTAATTACACGTCGACGTTTACTTAAATGTTTTCCTATCAATAGGAACATCGGATCACCCGATCGAATAAACACGAAGATCGACGACACTTGCTTATTTACTGGTGTGAAAGCGCGCGCACGTGGACAATAATTTTTTTAATAGTAATCGAACGTCTTTATAATATATGAAAAACGATAAAAATATCAGTCAAGGACTGAAAAATTACCAAAACAAATATTATAATACGAATTTTGCGATTTTCTCGTCCAGACAATCAAATATTATAAAGTACATTTTATAACAACACTTGTGAGATCGTTTGATATTTATTATAATATTTTCTTGTTTTTTTTTTTTTCCAGGTGAAACCCAAAAGTCGAATGATCCGCACTCGCTCATCCCTCGCCACGTCAAATCTCGACACATGGTAAATATATAATATTAATTCTGTGCAAATTATTTTCGATTGGAATTGAAATTCAAACGCACGCGTACATATTTTGTTGTATCCAATTATCGTTTCTTTTCTGTATTTACCGTTTTTAGGACATTAACCCGTGAAGTTTAACACAAATAATATCTTTCCGGTCGCGTTAAAATATTACCTATATATGTATACACTTAAAGTAGTCGTGTGAAACTTATTGAACGTATATTTATTAATATTCATATTGGGTAAAATATTTTTTCAAAGACAACAAAATAGAAAACTCATCGATTTGTTGTAAAACGTTCGCTTCTCGGGATCTTAAAAATGATAACACGGCAAAGAAATTTATTTGTATATAATATATTTTATGCCGATTTTTAAAGAAAAATAGAAATAAATTGACGAATTTCATATTTCGGAGTACCCATGTATTGTGGAAATACGATTTTTTTATTCAATATTGTTTTGCATGCGGCCGATTACTAATACAATGTTCGTTTAAAATTCGACCAAAGACTTTACGTAGCTCGGCGAGATTATACGATGCGTGATCCTGTACGAAATTTCATATATTCGACAAATTATCTGTTGGTTATGCGGCCGAATAGATATTTTCATTAATACTATTAAAATTATTATAAATCGATGTATATGCGTCCTGAAATTCTGCAGTGTACCGTGTCTACTGTACAATCGTATACCAATAATCTAACCGGAATTTTCATTATCGATATTTCATTACGCGACCGTATCAAATCACCGATGAATATCGTGTACACTGTAGTACACCGGATTCCAGAATACCACGACAGCCAAAGATTTTCTGTGAGATTACTAAAGAATTGTACACCGATTTCTGTTAGTGGCTTTACCGCCCTCTGATGGGTCGTTTGTCAGTCGTATTGTATATTGCATTTTGTACTTTTCTACTTACTTTATCGATCGGATACACTTACTAATCGACAAATAATCCGGTACACCCGAAAACACCGGTTTTCCGTGTTAGATTACATCCAATACGTATGTTTCGTTTTTGTTTTTTAATTCAAACACATAACCATTTGAACGTATAATTTTTCGATTGCATGACATTTGTACACACATTTTCGAACACACGGTCGTCGATCGGATGAAAATACAATATACGATGATATATGTGCTAGAAGATGGCTAGTAAATGGTATATAGTATTCCGAGTTGCATTATAACCTTTAAAATCCTGAAATTCTAAACATTTATCATGTTATCGGCTATATATATATATATATAGAAAGAGAGAGAGAGAGAAAGAGTTCGGAAATGCGCTTTCGACAGGAAATCACAGGAAAATAAATCAATTTCCGAACACGAAAGCGCGCGATTATTATTATCGTTGCGGAGACGTACAAAGTACGGCGTTTTTTTTTTTTTTTTTTTCGTATATTTTTCTATTTCCGGCCAAACGTTACCGCATTAAGAGTTATACATACACACACGCGATCGATACATTTTTTTTTTCATTATTATTATTATTATTTTTTTTCCAACAATATTCTTTCTTATATTTCCGCGGCCTCTTACATTATAATATCATATACCGCAGCAGCAACGGCGGCGGGCTATCAAATGTTACTATTATTCCAATATATATCTTTATATATACGACCATCGATATAATTTACCCGTCCATTATATATGTTATACGTATGCGTATACGTATAAAACGTAAAACCCACCGCGTGTTTTAAATCGAGGGCGATTCGGTTTTTTTTTCTGGTTTTTTTTTTTTTTTTTTGCTTTTCTCTCTCACTCCTCTCGTTTCGTTATGTCCGTATTCGTATTTCGTCGGTCGCCCCACCGAACAATGAACGCATCGCGCCGCGTTAAATCGACCGAAATAAAACTGATAAAATACTACGACGGCGTATTTTTATATCGGTTTATTTATTCCCCGACCCGGTGTACACCGGGCCGGCCGCTCCCTCTGCGTCGCTCCGCAGCGCCCGGTCTGTTTACAACGCAAACGCGGTGGTAGGTACAATAATTAACTTTTTTTTCTTCTCCTCTATTCCGTTTTTGTTTACTGTTTACGATTATACGATTATATGAAAAAAAAAAAAATATATATATATACACACATTATAGGTACTAAAAACGAGAACCGTGTAAGTTACTGCCGGCCGTAGTCTGTAACCGTTTATATACGAACCCGACAATAATATAGAAAATACGTATATAATGTCTTTTCGTATATGCCCGGGGGTCGTGTTTTATCGATAATTTATTATGGGTAAGTCGAACGGCGGCGGCGGCGTATAGTTTCCAAACTATTCAGACGGAAAAGATTTCGCGGCGCGGGCTGAGGCGGTGACGTTTCGATCCGGCGGATCGCGTCGTCCCGGCCGGATCAAAATGTCCCCCTCCCACCCCCCACCCCCCCCGGGAAAATATTGCCATCCGTTATTGTTAAAAATTTTAATTTTTCAACCGTTTTGTCGTCACTCCACCGAGTAGCCGATCACCGTAGCGCGGCTATGACGAAACGGATCAAAACGTCCCCCGGGGACAATTCGATCCGGCGGGGCACATTCCGATCCGGTTAGAAAATTTAATTTTTTTTTTTTTTACTTAAAAACGGATCTAAATGTTTCCCTCCCCCGGCATAGGCGTACCCAAACCGACATCTATCGTCTCGATATTTAGATCCGTGTCCCGGTTTTGTCCCACCTTCACGGAAATTATATTATTTTGTTTTTCACACGAGTTATTATTATCCGGTGGAATTTTCGATACGCTGTTGGGTTATCGCTTCCAACAATTAATTATTGCAAAATACGCGCGACGCATAATTTTATTCTCTTATCGACGATTTAAAAAAAAAAAAAAAACGTTTCGTGTTATATCTTACAATATTATTATCGCAATTGATATGTATTCTTGAACGAAATAACGAGGCAATCGCAGTATTTCTAAACAATTTTAAAGTAAAACCCGATGACGATACGCGCATATCAAAAATTGTCATCTAGACGATACAAAAGATAGAAAAAAAAAGAAAAAAACATTATCTAGACAAGTCTAAACACCGCTAACGACGTAAGTATTTTTTGTAGCCTTACTAATTGCTCTATAGAAAACTACATTATTTATAGTACGAGTACCTATAATATTGTCAAGGCCGCCTCGGTCTGGCCGCAAGACCAAGACCAATTTTGATCATCACAAAAATAATAATAACAATAAAAAAAAAAGCGTACATACTTGGCACCATGGGTGGGTGGGTCACTGTTGTAGATGGGAAGGTAGATAGGTAGATAGAAATTTAATTTATATCTATACGCAACGATAAATTGCAAACGTAAAACGATTCTGAGCAAAATAATATTAGTCGTGGTGTTTCGTTGTTGCCCATGGTAACGCAGATATCAATCAAAGAAATAACCTAACAAACGCGGAGTTCGGCGGAATCGTGTTTTCGCCGTTTTTTCATCGTATGTGTCGGTTAGGTTTTTCTCTGCCCCTTTAAAAGTGCCGACTAGACAAAATTCGCTACCGGAAACAGTATGGACGGTCTTCTGGTAGAAAAAAGCGTTTACAGAAAAAAACGAACATCGTTGTAAAACCACAAGACCCCGGGCCGGGGCTCCGTCCGGAATCTAAATCAGTCGCTTGGGTTCGCGGGGCGATTCCGGAAACTTCGGCTCGGGACCGGCCAACGACGACGGCACCACAGCCGCCGGTGCCGGTCGTATTACTATTATTTTATTATTATTACTTACGAGTATGCCGTAGACCGGCTGACGCCGTTAATGCGCGATAATAAATATGTTTTTAATGTCCGGCGGCGGGGTCTCGTTCGTATAATATAACAACAACAACAACAACAACAATAATAATAATAATAATATGTAATAATATTATATAATAAAAAAATAATAATCGTATATAATAATATAATAAAAAACGCCGCCGCCGCCGCCGCCGCCGCACACGCGAGTCGCCCGGGTTAGTCCCCGAACCCCGTCGTTGCGGCTCCCGGTTTTTTTTTTTTAACTTTTCGGGATCGTTTAAATATCGTTTAAGAACCGTCGTTAAAACCTGTTTTTTTGTTGTTGTGGTTTTTGTTTTTTTTTCTTTCAAATTTAATTTTTTATTTATTTTGTTTTTATTATCGTTTTTTTTTTTTTTTTTTTTTATCGCTCGTTCCGCGATTCCGCACGTGTAATTACTCGTATACAATACGTATATCTGACGTAATAATATCGATGCAGTCTCTATGGGAGGCGGTGGCCGTCGGGACGCCGGCGCGAGCGTAGGCGACGACCGCGCGCTAATGACGGCAAATAAATTCGGGCGGAGAGACTTCGCACTCCACCCCCCCCTCCCCCCCACACACACACACACACACCATTCGCCGCAATTTCGCCGACTTGTTGTAAGTCCACCGTTTGAAACCCAAATAACTGACTAATCCAGAATACTCGCGATAATTGCTCCGGAATCGTATAGATACAGATAAACATAACGAATATATTAAATTATCTCGGACAAGATATTATACGGTATATATATATATATATAGATAAGTGAAATTTATCTAGAAAAAAAAAAAAAAAAGATATTTTAGTTCTGTAAATCGCCCACTAACCAAGTTGGGGTTTTCAATATTTTCTACCGCGGGCAAACCATTTAACGTTATATATTTTTGTATGGGTATATTTTATATCTAGATAATCACCGGTTAAAGAACATTTTCTTGTCTTAGATAAATTCCATAGATAGATGATAAAACATTTTCGTTTAGATAAGACAAAAGGAAAAAAATATATTATCCACACAATTCTCTCAACACACAATAGTTTATAACAATTACCCGACTTGTGCGGGGCTATAGTACTGTATATTTAATAAATTAAATATTAATATTATTATAAAAAAAATAATAGTACTATTTCGTATAATACCCTCCTACCCCTCCACATACATTTCGATCGAGTCTCAGATACGCCACTGCGAACAGCGTGTTCACGAGGTTTCGGAAATTCGAAATTCTACCGTTTTGCTGCCCGCACCGTCGTCGTCGTCGTCGTCGTGTGTATACACGTAGACGTCTCATATCTATTTTTTTTTTTTTTTTTTTTTTTTTTTTTAATCACAATCATATTGTACGAGCATTTCTCGACGAACCCGTCGTTTGATTCTATATAGATGACGTTTCCCATTGACTAGAAATACATTTCCGGTAGGTGCCCGTCGTACAGGACTTACATTATTATAGGTACGCGTCGGGAAATGGAATTCAATAACGCGTCGCGTCTGTTCACCGCGGTTTCCGGTTACCGCCGACGTTTTTCGTCACACAAAAACGGTTTTGTGGATGGGAAAAAAAAAAATAAAAAAAAAAAATCGTATCGCGTTCTCTATATAGGTACGTATTATCATATTGTTATATTACTGTACCGTGTACATGCGCGATAGGGTAACCGGAACAATTATTTTGTCACCGCGTAATAATATACAAAATACTGTGGCGATAACGTATTTAAATTTTAGCGCGATAGGATTTTCTCATACGTGCGACATAACGGTTTAGATTTATAAACCTAACCTTTAATATTTAGAATATTTAGACAGACTTTTCCTTCGGCCGGAGCCCATCGATCAATCGGTAGCGATTTAGGGTCCGTTAGAATACTGAAAATGGATTCGCATTCGGGGCCGAACAACGGATTTATTTAATTTTACATTTTTCAAATTATACACATTCAAACTAAACGACTGAAATTGGACAAAGTGGCCTGGCCGGTCTCGCGTCGTGTAAGTATTCAGCGCATCAACGCCGAATTCGAATCTGTTTTCAAAATTCGTTATCGCTTCGGTACGTCGTCGATCGAAACGAGAAATAATAGTCTAAATTATCGCTCCTAGGGAAAGAGACGGATAATTGATCGATTATCACACGAGCATATTGTGAAAATATTACAATATAAAAATACTTCGCTTAAATAAGTCAAAAAACCGACGTGGGCTCGTTAAAGACGGGTGCGGGTATATCGCGTCGTTTTAATTAGATTTAACATTGAATTATTTTATACATTTACGGTATTTGCGATAAAAAAAAATATGCCCCCCCACCCACCGATCGGCATTATATTTATGTGAAAATATTATTGCAACGAACGGACGATATGAATTTGGTCGGCGAATACCGTCGACGCCGCGGGGTACGAAGACAAATTATTGGATTAATTATAATAATAAAAAAAAAACTAAAATAAAATAAAACGGATATTATTTTTTAAATAAAAACCGAACGTCATTATGTGTTTTTTTTTTTCTTTCTTTTTTTTCTTATCGGATCCGGGAGTCGCTTTCGTCGCGAGAAACACGATTATTTAAAAGTTTCGCGGCCGACCGCGGCGCGGCGTCGACAGATTTACCGATCTCACGCTGGTTAACGATACGACCGGCTGCAGCCGTCGTGTGGGTTTTACTGAACACAAAATACTGCACCGGTTTACACGTTCGTTATAATGATAATAATATGTGTTATTGTTGTAGTTGTATTATTTTTTTAACGTTTGTCCGCGTGTAAACCGTAGAGCGTAATAACGATAGCAATAATAATAATAATATACTGTATAATAATTATTGCTGTTGGACCGAACGCGGTAAATTTCCACAACGGTCGTGTCGTTACCGATAAATAATAATAATAATAATAATGGCAAAATAAAAAATAAAAATAATAATAATACAACAGTCGAATATTTTTAACTGGTACGGGTCGTCGTCGTCGTCGTCGTCGTCGTCGTCAGAACCGTCTTTGGCTATGGCCCAGCTATGACCCTTTCGGAAGTAAAAAATAAAAAAAAATGCCAACGAAAAAACCATCAAAACGTTCTTTTGTTTAGTGACTTTATTCTTTTGGAATTCAAACACTAACATACTTTGAAAACAATATCTGTTTTGTTACTTACATAAACTTTTATGAACGATAGTTTATTTTTTGGATCTTAAAACTATTAAATATTAATAAGAAAAAAATTAAGTCAACACGCAATTACAAATAAAAAAAAAAACTTTTAGGAATATTTATTTATTTACAATGTTGTTATTTATCATAAAATCACAATCAAATTATTACGTAGCCCGTAACAGTTGTATAATTGTCTTATTGTTTGATAAAAACATTTTTATTTTATTTTAAACAAGTAAACTTTAAGTGATTCGTAAAATTATTTTATTTTCAGAAATATGTACAAATACACATTAAATTGAACTTGCATCGATTCTAAAGGTTTCTTATTATATTTAAATTATAACTTCATATTTAATTTCGGCGTTTTTGGTGGGATTATTATTGTTCGAAGTTGGAAATTATGAATATTTATATTTATGATTTTTCCTTATCACTCCGGGAGAACCTGGGTATCACCCGTTAGGCATGTGTAGGTACACGCAATTATCAAAACACAAAAGTCAGTAAGAATTAATGTTTACCGTGTCCCAGACCCCGAGATTAAGCAGGGGGATGTACAATTATCCCCGCACGATTGTAAGTATAAATTCCATAATAATTAAACGGCGTTTCTTTATTAATTCACTACCGTTTTCGGCCGATACATTTACACGGTCGTGTTCGTATTCATATAATTGTTCGTGTCGGTCTTTGGTGTTCTATAATAATCCATTTTCCTTTCCCGTGTAAGCAGCGGTCTCGGTAATCGTTGTAAATTCGTCTTTTCCACGTTAAACCGTGGCGAGCGGCGGACATTTACAAAACCGGTCTGCGCGCTGCCCGCCGTTCTTCTTCGGTTCCCGGTCCCGCAGTCTATTGAACGCAGACGGTTGACTCTCCGGCGGATAGAAATGACAGACGCACTGCTGACCTCTTGTCGCGATAATATCTCAATTGAGACAGCTATTGCGTCCGTAAAAATTATAAAACGTAGAAATCGTTTTTATACGCAATACCCGAAGTGCTGGAGTGATGCTATTATGGGCGCCGTACTCGGGCGTGTACGACCGCAAGGGCTCGGAACATCCGGAAAACCCTGCGGATTCGCCCACGAGACGATATCATCTTCGCATTCTTCTCGTATTACGATTTCCGAGCAACTCACTCCACTGTCTATTATTACGCTTTACACAATAATATCGTTTATCGGTATTTTATAACGGCTATATTAATATATATATATATATACCTACACCGGCACGGACAATCGAATTTTTACGAATTACGTACTATTATATAGTAGCTATTTAGTCGTCCGGTATAGAGTATTCCTTATGTATATTCCCTACGTAATGTTTTTTCCGTTTTTTATTTTTTTTTTGTCGTTCTCGACGTCGTCGTTTTATCATTGCGTACGGCGTCGAGGACGGTCAAGGTTGTTTAATTAAACGGGCGGACGACGCGAACGTCGCGCGTCGGTTAACCGCAACGGCGGCAAGGCCGTAAATAAATTGCACATGTACACAGTGTACACACGCCGCTGTCTGTGTACAGGAGGCACATATTATTTAGGTACGTACTTATATTACGTACGCCGCACGCACATGTTGCGTTTTGAATAGTAATAATAATAATAGTAATAATAATAATAATAATAATAATAACAATAATAACAATAATAATGGTTTTTTTTTTTTTTTTTTCCTTTCAAATAACCTCTTTTTTCGACGCGTTACGTCTCGCTCTTTAGATTTATGAAATATCTGTACGGTAATGGCCGCGAACGCGTCTCGAGTACGTATACCTACGTACGTTATCAATAGAATATTATCACATTCGTCGGCGAAAATAACCCGTACCGTTGTCGCGATTAATAAATTATCGTTATTCAATTTTTCCGTTGTCGAGCACGCGCCAATAAAAAAACATGGTACACACAGACGGGGGACACAATAGCACACGGTTTCGTTTCCCGTAAGTAGTTAATTGTGTTTCTCGGTGCACACGGTATTGGTAATTCCTATATTTTTTGTTATCCGTGTTGTATTTGCATTCCGCAGAAATGGATTTATATACTCGCATTGTAACGGTATTCGTTTACGCAACGCTAATACCTTGACTGGCCCCAAAGGACCGAAGAACATCCCCGCTCGAATAAAGCTGAGAAAAAAAAAAAAACTCAACAAGATGTTGTCTGAGAAAAATTGATGAGATCTACACTAACGTATACGAACGCGAGGCGAGTGTGGTGGAAACAAAGCCGAGGAATCTGCGGACCGGTAACTCGATGTAATCGCAAGAAGCGGGCGAAATTAATGAAACAGGAAGGACCGGTAACTAGGTTTATATCAATTATATTATGCGTTGGAAAAAAAAAAATTGAACCACTAAGAGCAGCCTTCAAATGGATTCCTCGAGTGAAAAGACCACGCGACAGGTCCGAAAGAAAAAAAAACGGACGAAATAGCGTGATAGAGGATTCGAGAGTGTTGGTAAATTGGAAGTAGTAAGTAGTAAAAGACCACCTGACGTAATACTGTATAATGGCGGTCAAAACTCTTAGATATAGTAGTAACGCCCAGAAGTAAGAGAAAAAAAAAAATTAAAAACGGAATACATATAGTTAAAACTAAACCAAAATCAAAATGGACATTATATATATACGTCAAACGGAAAAATGTACTATATTATGCAGTCTAATGTGATAAAAGTTGTATCGGAATGTACGAGAAATAATTTCTCGTGAAAAATACAAGTGTTTGGTTGATCTTCGGCTCCACGAAAAAAAACGTTTCGTGTGTGTGTGTGTATAACATATATATATATAAATTTTTTTCGTACGCCCACGAGGATAAGTAATCCGGTTTAAAATATTCGATTTTCCTATTACCCGGCGGTTTTTTTTTTTTTTTTTATATATATACATATACGACGTTTAAATGCCACGAATATTATTTAATATGTACCGATTTTTTTCGGAAATATGTACATTTGGATGTATCAATTGGATTCAGGGCGAGAACAATTTATTTATTTTGTTTTGTTTTTTTTCTTGATATCGCGGGGTAGGGATCCTCCGTTGCAGTCTACCGAATGTTATTAAAACGACACCGTTCAAAAATTACGTATAAACACAATTACAAATTTTAATCATTAATATTCCGAACGCAATCTTAGCTATTGCGTTGAGACCGTTTGTCTCTATCTTGATGTCCTCTCTCTCTCTCTCTCTCTCTTTCTCATTATCTATATTTATCAATATATATACATATATATATATATATCGTTTATTATTGTGTATATTGCCGTGCGTAGGTTTGCTGCAAAGACGGGTCAAAGTTAATAATAATATATTATATTATAATATCGTCTAATTGATTGCGGTTTATATCGAGAAGGCCGCACCACTGCCGCGCAATAACGATATATATATGGGCACCGTTGACATTATTGTATTTCAAGTAGTTTATATATACGTACCTATATATATATATATATATATATTCTATATTCGTATATATTATTATGGTATTGAACGGCCGTGATTTACATCCGAGTCTATCGTATAGCCGCATCACTAGCCTATACGTATAATATAATATGCCTATAGTTTTCAATATAATAATAATAATAATAATAATATATATATACGTACCGTACTTACACATTGTAGGTAAAATGTCGTTTATTATAATAATATATAGGTATATAGATCGTGACGTGAACGGTGTGGGAATATCGTCGCCGCACGCCTGCCTGCCGCGGAGAGGGGTCGCGAGTGTTCGTCATTAGCGGCGAACGCGCCGGGACGTTTTCCAGAGCCCCCCGGGGCACCGGCCGCCGCGACGCGGATACGCATCTCTAGGGAAATAGAGAAGCGGCCTTACAAATATAATATTATTACGAGCTCGGTATAAAAAAAAAAAAAAAAAAAAAAAAACCGTACGGTTTCCGTTCTAAACGTACATACGTATAATATAATACGGACAGCGTCTCGGCGACATAGGTGCGGTAATTCCGCGGGCGACCTACAATATAATACTATGAAAACTATCTATACCTATATTATATATATAGCTCATATATATATATATATATATAGTATATGTATATACAGTCGGAGTTGGTCAACTCAAAGTTGATGCAAACAAATTCGAGCTATCCGAGAATTCGAGTTAGCCAAAAAAAATTACGATTTATTAAAATATATTATTCAAAACAGTACAATTTATATTATTATAATTATTTCGAATACATCGTATATAAAAAGAAAATATATATATATATATATATATTAATTTTTGTTTGGCGTTTTTCGTTGTTGACCGCAGTTGACCGATTTTATTTATAGCTGAAGAAACGTCATCGATGACCTCAAGTAGGTTTTCGATAAATCGGCTCATTTCATTATAATGTATCTGTGCTCGTACACGCGTGAGGGTTCAGTACATTCCAGTTAGATAAACCATTTATCAGTAACTATAACATTAATGAATTTATTTTCGGTATTATATTTAGAGTTATCCACGATAATAGTTTTTTTTCGTATTGTTTAAAACGGAAATTCGTGTTTTCGATTTCGAGTTTAAAAAAAAAAAAAAAATGCTCGAATTAACCAAGTTCGACTGTGTACTTCCGGTCCAAACTATATTCCGAATACAGATACTATTTGAAAAAGTTTTCGGAAATTACTTTCAAACATACTGTTCCGTACGTGCCCGTCCCACGTCCTACCAATTTAACTTTCAACGCGGTGCAATAGTCAATTTATAGTGTTTACGATGGTTTTTATCATTTTACAAATTATAAAAGTATTTAATACTAGTCAAACGATTTCGGATAGAAATACTCGCGACAAGGAGGACCCCCGGGACCGTTTTGAACATTCTGAATTCAATCGATTTTCATTTTTTTTTTTTTTTTTTCCCCAAAAGATTTCGTTTAAATTGCCTATACGCGATCCCTTAAATCCAAACATTTCGAATGACGTTTGTTCGGACAAAATAATTTAAATAATCGTAATAATTATTGTGTATATATATATAAATACTACCGATAATATTTTAATGATTTTTTCTTGATATTATTCCTTAATAATTTTATTTTTCTGGTTGGCCTTTTAAAAATGTTATTTTCGTCCCGCGTAAAGACAATAGTACGGCGCGCGATGTTTATCTGAAAAAAATACGACGCGATTCCGTCGATTTTCGCGAGGATTTACGTTTTCGTGTGTAAAACAATTTCTTCTTTTTTAATTTTTTGCATCGTCGCGCGTTGCGAACAATGACTGCGCTGATGTATATCACTTAAAACATTTCATTAAACAACCATAATTGAAACTAACAAGTTGATGACCCGGCCGCGGAGGTCAGTCGCGACGACGGAATACTTTCGACGAGAAATTATCGCCGGAGTTTGACTTCTGTACGATTATAAATAATGTTATGCGGACAATAATAATATAACGAAAACCCGGACAAAAAAGAAAAAAAAAAAATTGTAACCGAGCGTTTTAAAAAAAGAATTATTATCGTCTTGACGCGATCGGATTATGGTGATTTTTCTAGGCTGATACAAATTAATACTTGATATTTTTTTAATTTTGACCCAGATTCTTGGGTGGGTGGGTATACCCGGTACGGAAAAGGTTCTAAAACTTCATAAAACTAATTTGTTTTTGAAATATTTATTTTCGATGAAAATAAAATAACTAATACAATTATAATACATAATATAAACACACTACAAAAACAAATATTAGAACAGAAATTGATTTTTCAATATTTCATTGAAACATTTAAAGCTGTATTGTTATACGACATTTTATAAATTATGAATTGACTAGAACGGCGGACATCACAGAAAATTATCATTATTACTATTATATTATTATCTACGGTCAGTTGAATATTATAATAATACGGATTTGCGTTATTAATAGTCTTAATCGTAACGTCGTTTATTTATACAAACAGTATTTTTAACGTTTTTGTTTTATTTTTTTTTTTTCCAGAAATTGACGTGGTTTGGCATAATTTGTTCGGCAAATTACACGGCTAACGTAATACGTGAAATAAAAAGGCGTAAAGAGTAAGTAGAAAATGTACTAGTATTTATTTAGTTTGGATATATATGTATATATTTACCGACATTATAAATCGACCGAATCGCAGTTAACCTCGCGTTAGACATTTACATTTTTTTTTGTTTTTTTTTTTTTTTTTTTGTCTAAATTTCACAACCTCATATGCTCATCGGCTGAGTTTAACTAATGTAATGTCATTGTCAATATATAAGATGACGTCATCTAGGCGTGATAATTTTCATTATTCACTAAAAACAATACAACGATAATTGTTGTTGATTACCTCCTGTATACATATATATATATATATATATATATATGTATGACAAAATAATAAAACGGCAACATTTTTTCAGTTTTCCCTGTTGGTTAATTTTGAATACTTTGAACATTAATGTAGGTATTTTTATTTTTTTTTTTTTTTTTACATTCTCAGCTAAGAGACCGATGGCCGTTTGTTTTAAAATTACGTTTTGTTTTCTACGCATTTCTTTCCGCGTACCTCCGTCTGGTTTTCAAATAGGTGTTGAAGACATTTTGCATCGAGTAAAAGGAAAAAAAAAAAACAGCCGACATACTTTGCGCCGTGGGCGGGTCACTGTTATGGTGTAAGGGTAGGATATATAGGGTAATGATTTAATTTAAATCTATACGCAGCGATAAATCATTGTGAACGAAAAATGATTCCGAGCGTTGTTTGATTTACCATGTACAAGATAAATTTAAATCGAATGACATTGTATTAATTTGCAACTAAACAAATAGATTACAATCGTTCGTGTTTTAAACAAACTTTTTCAAAATCCGCAAATAAAATAAAAATAACCCCTCGAAAATTGAAAATTGCACAACGTCTATAGTTTGATAACCGAGTTACAACAAAACAAACAAATTCAAAATTAACTGTAACCGTTAATATTGCCGGTCTGTCGACGGTCTTTTCCTCATTAAGTAAACCACAAGGAAAATCGAACAACGACATAAATTAGAAAAAAATGATCTACCAAGTTTTCGAATGGAGCAAGATTTTTTCGGATCGTAGAAACGAGGACGGGAACACAAAAAAACCCACACAATCCAGCTGGTTACGTTCAGTATCTAAAGAGGCTAAACCGCGAACGTCCCGATATTGGCGAAATATATTGTTACCCGAGAACCGTATCTCGTTTTACTATAATACGTTAAAGTTTATAAAAAAAAATACCCTCTTAATTGTCAATAACGAGAAAATACGAAACATGTTCCGTTTTTTTTTTTTCGCGATATTCGGTATTGGTGGCGATAAAGTTGCCGCGAACACGCCTCCGAGGAAAACAATTTAACGTTCGGCGTGACTAAAATTTCGTGATAGGGAACATTAAAACGGACTGAACAAAGGCCAGTGCTAAGACGGGGTCGCGAACAAAAAGTTTACAGAGTTAAATAATATACGATCGGTAAACACGCGAGCACCGGGGGGCCACCCCCGGACGCGGTGATCAATCGTGTAAGACTATACAATCGAATATTGACCCAGTGTTGAAAAGTTTTTGCGAAATCGAAAAAGTTTCTACGAAGTGTTTTGAGGGTACGTGAGTTTTACTACAAAAATCGGAAGCTTTTATTGTGCGCCCGGAAGAGTAATAAAGATTGAAAAGCGTGCGAGTCGTAAATTTCGATGTTTGTATTAAACAATTCGTGATACATATAGATGCTAAGGTAAAAATTCCGTTTGTGTATAAAAACTTATTACGTGCACATTGAAAACCCGACCAATAAATATCGTACCCGGAAACTTTTCTACGCGCGCTTTTGTAATTTCGAACGAAATTCAGAAACTCGGTTCTCGTAGGCGCAAATAGTGTCTGAGATTTAGGGGTGAGGGCGCTCAAACAACGTAGAGATGAAAATGTGTTCGTTTATTCCAAATGCGGTGTAAAACTTTCGGTTCTAAATTCCAATCACCGTGGCCAATAATATACGAGATATCTGTAGTTGATTAAAAATAATATTAATAGTAATTTTTTTGTCGTTTTACCGAGTCACACATTCGTGTATATAAACTCCCCTAAAAACTCCACGCGACACCGCAGGCCGATTTAAAGCAGTGGCGATGACCTCTAGGTTTTCGGGTTCCCTGGTAGAATCTAATCATCGCAGTAGGTTAGGTAATTTTTTTTTTTTTTTTAAATTTAATTTAACGTTACTAATACTATTGTTATGGTATGACGTTACATAATTAATCATAAGAACATGATTGTGCCAGTAAAAAAAATATATAATATTTTACGATTATATTATACGAATAGTACAGCTCATAAAATAATTAATAACTTATTTTTAATATCAAATTTTACTTTTGTTCATTACTACTGAGCCGACCGCGATCGTATCTAATAAAGTTGTCAATATTACAATGTTACAATAAACAAATGGAAACAAATATATTTAATATACTTTCATTTTTCATAGTACAAAACAACAAAAGATTTTTAATAAAATAATTTAAAAAAAAAAAACGATATTTTGAAAAATATAGTACCCTCACTATATCAATAACGTTTATTCAAATCCCATAAACATATCATATTATAATACGATTACTGTAAAAAAAAAAAAAACAAAACAAATCATTTTTTATATACACACTTTGTAGATGATTTAGTCGTCGAGGTCGAATGCATCATACGAGTATTAGATAGATATACATAGATTCATATCATATCAATTTCACATTATTTTATTAGAATTGTGTTTAATTTTCTTGGCGAAAGTTATTAAAACGAAATATGAAAAACTCGGTCTCCTTGAAATCGAATCCTATTATTATATAATAGACTATTGAAATATTAATAATATTATGTTAATTTATAATTTATACGCGGTCAACTCAGTAACTGCTCAATGGGAGGTGCAACAATATAAAAAACAAACAAACAAATCCAAAATTGCATGTTACCGTTTATTTCCTTAAGTACATTTAAAAATCTAGACGCGGGTAGATACTTAATTCAAACAATTTGTCTAGATTGCCGACAGTTTTTCTAAAAAAAAAAAAAAAACCTAAAAAAATTGAATAATGACAAATGATGATATATCGGTTTTTTTTTTTTTTTGATTTCTGGGTTACCTTGGCGACAAAATAAAAAAAAAAAAAAAAAAAAAAAAAAACACTATATCGGTTGTACCAGATTACCAAGCACGGCTCAGAATCGTTTATTGATTGTGACGAACCCATGTTTTTTTTTGCACGTCCGGATTTTCTTTACATATATAGTAACAAATTTTACTATTCAAATGGAACGAAAGAAAAACAGAAATATTGCGCATTACAATAAACGCAGTATTATTATTAATGTTCAATATATTTATTATTATATCGCCTACACGAACGAACGTGCCGTAACCTTCGATAGCCCCGGTATACGTTATAAGTATAAGTCCGCCAAGTTTTTTTTTTTTCAAATGACTCTGCTCGATATAATAATAATAATAATAATAATAGTTGTTTGGACGCTGTCATACACGCCAAGCATTATAGTGAGAATAGTGTTTAATTAAAAAAAAAAAAAATAATAATAATAAAAAATAGGCCCGGCGCGCGCATAATATATCATACAGGACACTCGAACGTTATTAAAATCAATTATCTTGACACAGACGACGTATCGTACGCGTATATTTCCATTCCATGACACGATATTGTATTATTATTTATAATGTATACATATATATATATTTTTTTATTTTTAAATATATCGTACGAATTTTCTATACGCCAAACCTATACGTTAAACAATATAAACACGTGTATATAGTACGTCTATATTTTAAATACGTGCACAATATGGGCGTGTCCGGAACATCACGACTGTCGGGCAAGAAAATATTGCTCATTTTTTTTTTTTTTTGGTTTTTACCGAATAAAACCCAGACTATCTCTGTGATTTGCTTTTCTCTAAAAACCCGAAAGTAACAAGTTGATAAACAAGTAGCGCGCTAGAACGTTACGTAGTTACCGATATTTTTTGTCGCCCTTATTTTCGAGGGTGAAATCACCGCCCGCTCTTGATTTTCAAATGGCTGGCCGCGGGTTGACAGAAATTAAAAACACTGATCATATTCACTCGGGGCGCGGTCTATAGGTTTATAGATCTATTATTATTATTATTATTATAGGTAAGTTCATAAATTCTAACTGTCGATAAAAAACGTAAAAACGTAAGATAAACTTTTATGTCGCGGGTACCGTATAATATAATAATATTTTATACATATATATATATAACATTTCTCGGGGACGACGGATATTCCGTAATTTCGAAATATTCCGGTCACAATAACCGTCGACCGACGTTCGTGGTCGAGTTCCTAGATAATTTCCGCCCATTTTTTTCTTGCTCGAGCCATCCTGTGGGCGCGGTATAAACCGTACATTGTTATAAACACGAACGGGATATTATTATTTCCGTCTGCGGAAATAAGAAAGACTGGGGGGGAAAAAAAAAAACCACCTAGACGCAGAGCGAGAATATTATAAGCGAAAGACAATAATATAATCTATAATCACCTACTCCTCTATACATAGTATACGTATATTATATTATAGCCGCTATGTCGTTCTCGGCGATTTATGTACGGTTTATTCTTTTTTATATATATATATATATATATATATATGTGTATACAATTATAGTATAATAATATTAAAAAGAGAAAAAGGCCGTTTTCTCCCGTAGTTTTCGCTCTTGTGCTTCCATATATATATAATATCTAATCCCCGCCTGCGGTATATAATATCATAAACAGCCGTAAATCCGAAGTGACAAATAAAACATTTTTTTTTATATACGCCGCCGCCGCCGGTGGTGGATTTACACTCGCGACAACCGCCGATATCGCGCGGCCACTGCCCATGGCGCGCGCATAATATTTATTTTATTTTACAAACGACGAGCGGCACCAATTGTTCGTGTTTTAAGACAATGGCCGACGGGAAATCGGCCCTTGGACGAGAGCCAAAACCCCTTTGCGGTCTCCTCGTCGTCAAGTCGCCGCTGCGGTTACCAGCTGCCGGCGTCCGATCGAGATTTATAATATATTTTATACCTATATACGAAGAGCTCGTTAAAAATAAAAACATTTTCAATATCACCTCTATACGTATAAAATACACTTTTGCGCACTCGAGATTTATTGAAAAAAACAACCGTAATACACAATATAAATTTATATATATGTATATATATATATATATTTAGTACGTGAAATACTGCTGCTGCTGCTGCTGCTGCTGCTGCACGCAATGTTTCTCGTGTAACTTAAAAAAAGGGTTTTTTTTTTTTAATAAAAATACATTTTTTATATTCCATCCTATAAAGTACGAGCTGCCCGGATTTTTTTTTTTTTTTTTTTATTAAAATAATTATTTTCAAACAAATCTTGTAAACGGCGAAGCGGATGTTATATATGAATACTCGAAACGATTTTTCTCGTAATAACGTAATTGCTATTTTTGTTACAGGTCGAGTCGAACGGTGATAAAATATTTCGTGTCAAGGACTACTGCAGCGAGAGGCTACGTTCCGGTATGTACCTATTTTACACGTTTTAATGAAATATATGTTTCCGATGTAAATAATAATATACCCACATGTATGGTCGGTTGATGGAAAAAAAAAAAAAAAAAAAAAAAGAATAGCCCCGACGTCGATCGGACGAAATTGTTATATAATTTAACAATAATTGTTATAACATTAGTTACCTAATGTTATCAATTAGAAAAGAAAATAATAAACCGCTTTTGATTAAATTGCTAACAAGTTCTATTCTACAATGGATTAATCGATATAAATTTTAAGTATTTCGAGAAACTAAAATGCACGGATAGTTCAAAAAAAAAAATCCACCAAGACACAGAGTTTTATGCCAAGTAGTACCTATTTAGTACTTAATATAGAAGTCTGTACTTGAAGAGTATAGAAAAATAACAATTTGTAGATAACTCGTATAATAAAATATTACTCACATTTGCAGAATTATTTTTCGGTCTTGTGTTATATTTCAATGAATTAATATTGCTTACTTCGTTTGTACACATCTTGTTCACATAAACAATATGTTTATTTCAAGTTATCTAAATATTTATTTTTAAGATAAATATATTTCACTTATCTAGATGAAATTGTTTTATTGTTGAAAAATATTTAATGTTAATGGTTTCATACCGGTATTATAATTCACGGGAAAGCAATACAAATAGACCAGAAATTAAGGAAAATATTGTAAATGTAAGCTTTCGCACTATACGGAAAGGCCTGCATCTGGACGCGTTTTATCTAAAGTGTATTAATCTATTATAGTTTAAAGGTATTTTTATATCTGTTTTTACTAACAATTCTTTCCGGTTTATTCTCCGACGACTTGTTTTTAACTTAACTCGTATAATATAATTGTATACAATAATCAAGTTAAATTTGCATTACATCTAACGAGAATAAAGGGTAATGGACTTTTTACAAATGTCGAGTTAATTTTTCTTAATTGAGTTTAGAAACCCTACAAATTCGTCCGGTCTGCTGTTGTGTTTTGTTTAATAAATCAATATCGTTTTAAGTTTATTGTAGATCGCATTTGTATTTCATCATTGGCTAAATGTTGATGATTTTATATATATATATATATATATATATATATATATATTTGTTTTTCGGCCGTCTAATCCGATCGGGCTGCCCCACAAACAAGGCACGGCGGAAAAGCGGCGTCACCGCGGCTCGCCCGTTCGTCCGTGCATTGTATAGTCGACAATCTAGTTTATTATTATCTATAATATCTGCGAGGAGAGAGAAGGGCTCGGCGGCCCCCGGGTCAACCGTCGCGTTGTAATATTATTTTCTCTCCCGCTGCCAGCAAAGTCGCCCCGCCGCGTCGTGCCGATGATATTAATGCCTACTCCTCGATACGCACGCCGCGCCGCCCGTCACCTGCGTGCAGGCGCGTGGGCCCGCGGCCGCCGCGGTTCGGACGGTCCGCGGCGAGAGAGACTTTTTATGCCCATCGGCGACCGCATCACGACAACACCATTATCGTATTATAAATTACAAATATCCCGCTACCTATTATTATATAAAATACCCGGCGGTTTTCTTCCTCCTCGTCTTCTCCGTCTTTCTTCCTCGTCTTCTCCGCCGCCGCCGCCACCTCCTAATACCCCTTACACACGCCCTCGCCTTATCGCGTGTCCCAATAGATTGTAATATTTTATTAATAATATTAATATTTAATTGCCCGCGCGTACGACCGGTGGGGCCCGACACGTTACGTCCGTATAATATTATTTATCTACTATACCTACCTATTTATTATACCCATAGACACACAATGGCGATCCGATCTTATCCGATGGGAATTTATTAAAAAAAAAAAATATTGAAAAAATATTGATGTTAAAATGGGCAATAATTTTATTGACGGAGGGCAACAATTACGGTACATAATGATATAATACGATATGTCCGTATTGTTTGATAATTATAATACAAAAATACAATAATAATTTATTAATTTTTGTAATCACCTCCAATACGCCATTTCTCTCGTAGAAAATTAACGTTCTCACTTCCCCCCAAAAAAAGATCGCGGCCATCAACGAAACCAGCGTTTTCTATCCGTATATTATTGGGTATTAAATATACCTAAAATGATTGGCTCGCTTTGTCGTAGATTGCCGTATATCTATCGATTTTAATCCTCTTATCGACAATTCAAACCCCGGTTTCATGAATAGGTAGGTAATGAAAACGGTTCCTTATTCTTTTTGAAACTGATATATTACACAATATATAATTTGAATGGAACCGTTGGTCAACCAAAATGAATTATTTCCTATAATCCGTTTTCGGCCACCACACTATTTTGGTCACCAATGTAAATTTAAATTTAAAAATAGAAAATGTTTGTTTTTCACTATAATTGTCAAATATTCACTAATTGTATTGTTTATCGTTATTTTTCGTTAAGAACACAATTGAATCGTGTTTCTCTTTGTTGGTATGTAAAGTTTAATAACAAATGTTTATTATTAAAATTGTACAATATTATCGTAATTACATCTATAAATCTATCTAAATAATAATAATAATAAATAAATAGGTAATTAGAATACTTGTAGACATTTTTTTTATTATTATTTTACGAACGCCGAGTTCGTGTTCGCGACGGGCGATTAAGTCCGGTTGCCAATCGTCAGACATCGGTATTAAAAACGTCTTGAATGTTTACGTTGGCGACAAAACATTGTGTGCCGGCCGATAACGGATATCGCAGAATGGCCGAAAAGCGGACGAATAATTTCTTTTGCGTCTCTTTGTTTCTTTTAAACGTGTTTCGCGCGAAAAATAAGAGTGCGCGGATGCACTAGTATAATAGCCAGTAGGTGCCGTACATGACAAATGAAATTCGGTTTATAAACGTGATACTGATAACGGCTGAATTATCATTGTTAATTGTAAATTGTGTACCATAGAACCGCAACCGCGGTAAATTTGTATAGAAAGGCGTACGCAACAGTGCGTGACTTTACGACGGGCACAATAAAAGTTATTCATTCAACGGTTTATCGATACGATGGGTTATCGAACTGTTTTTTTTTTTTTTTTTTTTTTTTTTTTTTTTTTTTTTTTTTTTTTTTTTTTTAGATCGTTTAGGGAACCCGGCTATAGTATCTCGTTGCACACAGTATTGACGGTATTGGACGACCTCTGTTTTCCCCCAACGACAATTTCCATTAACTCTATTCGATTAAACTCGAATGTGCGGTGTTGCCAATGTCTATAATATAGAATGTGCAATCTACGACATTTGAAAGCGGTGTTTTCTATATGCGCGTACACGTGTAACTTTTCAAGACTCTGCCTCGAGACAATTTAAAAAAAAAATTTTTTTTTTCAATACGACTGTAGGAAACGAAATACCGAAAAACCTTCATCGTGACACGCACGGGAATTCTCCTTCCGTTTAATCTCATCTCGCCAAGGGTCGTTGGAAAAAAAAAAAAATGTATTTTCGGTCTTTTGTCGTCGATTTATTACTACCGTAATAATTATAACTCTTTTCAGTCTATACCGCCGTCGTCGTCGTCGTTTTTTTTTTTTCTATCGATGAAAATTTTATTTCGCACGCGTTAACACTCGTGTTTTATATTTTTTTTTATGTTTTTTATTTTCCTCTTTTTCCCCGCGTAAAGAAATCACGAAATGCGGTGCGCCGTGCTCGAATCGATTATTTACGAAATCCGAAGGCGGACGTTCGTCCCGCCGGTCAGCAGCAGCAGCGCAATAAAATATCTGCCGAATCTCGCATTACGACTGTGCATCCGGCAGAGATTTTATTGCGTTAGAGCTCGTACATATATTATATCAAATAAATAATATAATCTTTTGGCGTTTTTTTTTTTATATATATATATAACGGTATAACAGATAAAAAATCAAAAAAAAATAAATAATCGAATAAAACCTTAAAAAAACATCAATATTATAACGCTCTACTCGAATTATATTATATTATTAATAATACCTCGATATATTGTATAGATATATGATATTTTGTTCGTTCGCCTATACAGCTGGGTAAAGGTGGGAGGTATTATTATACCATCGTCTGATGGTATAATAACAAGTTCGTATTCTCAAAGTTTTTCGATACTGCAAAAAAAAAAAAAAAAAAAACGTGAACGGTATTATTGATAAATGTTTGCGTTCGTACGCATAAATTATAATATATTATTTCCGTTAAAACAAAAAAAAAAAAACCGTCGAGTTGATTAAATGTATTCTGGCGCACCGAAAAGAATCCCGGCCAATGCTGAAAAACCTCCGTTATAATTGGATATGTTGGCCGAGTAAATATTTACTGGGTTTAGGTAATTTAATTACGTCGTCGATTTAATATAATAATATGACGAAACTCGATAACAACGAAAGCAAAATGCGTTTTAAACATTTTACCCCCTGCGCCGAAACATTGTTCGAATATTTTATAATTAATGTTAAATCTCGTGTACCTGTATGGTATCTTGGGATTAGTATCCAAACTTTGAGGCAAAGCCGCTTATATAATATTTTATGCCAGAGATTAAGTATTTTAACGAAATTCGATTTTTTTTTTTTTCGCTTTATTATATTTTCAACTGAAAATATATTATTATACGGTTCGATATAATAAAACCTCTAAATCTCAACAATATACCTCTTAATACCGTTTTTTTATAATAAACACTTAGGCGTCTCCCCCCCCTCCCCTACGTTTTTCGTTTGAATTGAAATTATTTAATGTTTTTTTTTTTTATTATTATTCGCCGTTATTAAATATACACGACGGGCGCGTAGTACTATTATAATTTGCGTTACTTTAGATACGAAAATATTTCATACGCTCCGTTTTGTTTTGTTGGTCGTCGATAACGAGTTTTTTATGAGTTTTAAAAAAAAATATATATATATATATATATATATAAACCGTAGATGGGTATATAGCAGCGGGGAGGGGGAAAGGAGAAATTATCCCGGGTTTTTTGTCGAACACCACGAGCACAGCGGCGAACAAACCGTTCCGTCTAAAAACTATAAAAAAAAAAAAAAAATATATATATCGACGGTCGTCGACGCGGATATATAATAATGTATAGTGCTCCAGTGCGGGGGCGATGGGAAATAAAATTGGGAAAAGTTCGAAGGGAGGTCATCGCGTGTTCATCCATCATTTTGACTGTGATGGAAGACCGTCGTCCGTCCGAGCATTTTGTGCGTTTGGTTGAATTTTGGCCGATAAGAGAAACGAAGAAAAACGATTTCCTATATACGAGATATATATATATATAGCGTGTACTGCGCGCATTACGGACATCGTTGCCAGAAGGAGAGGAATATACATTTTTCACGTCCTATCTCTTTTTGTTTTTTTTTTTTAACTTATTATTATATTGGTATATATTATTATTATTATTATTATTATTAGTGTACGAGTAGTTCTCTGGGCGATTAAAATCGATAAGGATCGCGTTTTCGTTCGGTTATACGAAACGTTATTCGCACGCTCTGCGGCCACGGTGATAAAACGCAATGCGCAAAAGGGGACGGGGAATCGTTTTCGAACTGTCGGCGCGGATATAATAAATCGGCGGAAAATTATATCGGAAAAAACGGGTGTACGCCCGCACACCGTACAATATAATGGTATATTGTAATGGCGTTATAACGAAATTAACATAATCCGTATTACGATAATAATTATATTACGACGGGAAAAGATGACTTCTCACGCTTCGCGGTACAGGCATATTAATATTACGTTCATTAATATAGTGACGACATGTGTGTGCGACCCGAACAACGAAATAATTCCTCTGCGGGGACGACTTTTCTTAGAGGTCCCGTGCGACGATTATCTCGAATAAAACATACGATTTCGGCGGTTTTATCAGCAGCCCACGTGTAAGTCATAATAATAATAATAATAATAATAATTCGTATTGTCTCTCGCTCCATCGTCTGATTGAATTTGTTCTTTACTCTTTCGGTTAGCAAAATTCATCCGAATCATTCAATCTGCCCGACGACATTTCCCTATTATAGGGGACATTTCTCGACAGTTTATCGCTCTACAAATCACTCGGACAAAGGACATCTCTCGATTTGCACGTAGAGATTTAACATATAATCGCGACCACGCGAGCCGGATTTACACATTTCGGTATTTTTAGATTCTGAAAGTGTTGGAAAATCAATTAATGTTGTACTTTATTTGAGACAGTTCAATCATTTTAAATTATTATTATTATTTTTTTTTTTTTTTTTGTTCTGTTTATTCTAGTAAAACGTTTTTCGGATGTACACGATTCCCCGAGCGTTTCACGCAATACCTTAAATAATGCGGGTTTTCTACACGGTGTCATTTAATGCGAAACGAATTTTAAAATCGTTATTAATTTTCCTAATGACGGGGGAATACCGGAAAAAAAAAACTCGTCTTCACGACGGTTTTGAACCGGCTTCACTCAGAATCATAATGCTTTGAATACAAATGTTTCTTCGTCAACGCGCTACAAAACAGTTTTATTATCATACTTTATCGATGACACGGCGCCGTGGTCATGACTTGTTTTTTTATTAAAACGGCTAGGACGATTATTTTCTTTCCGAAAAAATGTTTTATCATCGTCGGCATTGCGAAAACCGGCCGTTAACGAAAGCTAAACTATTGAGTGGACACCGGTGAAATATAGACCCGTCGATAACCGCGGGGAAAACGGTTCTACTATTTATTATAATCGTTTCTTAATATTCACGGCGCGGCTTCTCGCCTCGTCCCATTACGCGGACATTGTCCGTTCGCCGTCCCGCGCCGAGCCGTCCGCCGCCGGGCCGTTAATTTTCCAAACGCGTACACGAAATTACAACACCGTTGTTGTCACCGGAGCCCGGAAAGAAGTCGACGGGTAGTAATGCCCGCCGTTTGCGCGTACGTATAAAAATAATAATATGTCATAATCTAGCCCCCGGTATACGGGTAGGGGCGCAGGCGTATTATATGAAATACCGAGACGGCGGAATAAATAAAAAAAAATATACAATAATAATAATAATAATAATAAAAACGATACTAACTCTGCTCCGGTTATATGCGGACCGGCGCGTGTAAACCGTGTTTCGTTTTTATATTTTCTGTTTCGTCCGTCTCTCCCGGCCATAAAAAAAAAAAAAAAAAAAAACTAGATGTACCGTCCGAGATTATATTACATTAGTTTTAATATAATATAAACTATAAGTACGTCTCGCGGACATCGTGACCGCTTTACGTGATAGGTACGTATTATATACGCGCGCGAAAGAACGTGAGAAACTTTCGTGATTTTTCCGAGGCTCCGAGCGGCGGGCTACGTTTCTTCTACACCGGTTGACACGTCGTTGTCGTTGTGCGCTGAACGGGCGGCGGCCGGCCGACCGTTTTTTATTATTTTTATTATTATTTTTTCGACGACGACGTCATTATAATAATATTTCAAACGTACCAAAAATAATAATTGAGACGCGCCGGCGTAGTTGTCTTTCCGTATTATTATAATACACAAACCGGTTGTTGCCGCCTCGCCGCGTCTTATTATAATATTATATTTATTTTATTTTTTATTTTTTATTTTTTTTTTTTTTTGTTCGTTATTATTTCATCGTTAATCAACGTGCGGCCGTGTATATAATAATAATAATAATAATAATAATAATATATAGTCGTTGAAGTGCTACCGGTATTGTATATTTTCGTGGTCGACAAAACGACGGCTGGTCGGACACGTCTGGAGGACCGTTTAAAAAAAAAAAAAAAAATAATAATATAATATCGGAATGACGACGACGGTCAGTCGTGACGACCGCGTTCGGGAGAGCCCGCTTGTTTCGGAGGGGAATAGTAGTTGAAAAAAAAAAAAAAAAAAAAAACAATGGCGTCACGGGTTCTCGAAAACTCGCGCCGGTAGCCGCGGCGGTCTGTATTTAAAAATAAAAAAATGTTTTTTTTTTTACTTTTTTTCCCCCCGTCGTTGGCCCCGAAAAAAAAAAAAACACGTAGTGCGGAAAAAACAATGGAAAGGCTTTACGACGGTGATTAGGTATTGTTGCCACGTCGTCGGGATGAACACGACTCCATAATATAATACGTATTATTCTATATATTTATATACATGCCGGCCCACTGGCGGCAGCAGCCTAGTCGGGAAATCCGACACGTGTGTGTTTTATTGTTTTTCGTCCGTGAACTCGCCCGTGCGGCCATACATTTTACGGCGTGCGAAATAAATGTTTCATTTCGCCGGTAA
Organism: Tuberolachnus salignus; assembly: GCA_956483605.1. Lineage (NCBI taxonomy): Eukaryota > Metazoa > Arthropoda > Insecta > Hemiptera > Aphididae > Tuberolachnus > Tuberolachnus salignus. The sequence continues at coordinate 19,427,493 of OY101432.1, forward strand.
AAACCACCCCGTATTACTTTCGCCGACCCATTCGCATTTTATTTGTTTGTTAAAATCCCCCGTTAACCCTGTACGATTTTTTTTTTTTTTTTTTTTAAAGCTTTATTTTTGCTGTCCGCGCGAGTAACTTTTCGGAAGAACCGCGTATGCCAATACAATACACCCCGACCGTCAAACATAAATATTCTCTACGTCACGGGGATGGATTTTTTTCGTTATATGTTCGTCCATAGTCCGTAGCAGGGAAATACGCGCGCATTTTTTTTTTTTTTAAGTTCAACCACAATGCCGAAAATGATCTATTTTAAAAAAAATCTCAACGGTGAGTTTTAGACACGGCTACCGAGCCTTGAACGCCTCCTACATTTATGGATGAAAAAAAAAATTTACTTTATACCATAATCTAATACAAAATTAATTTATTTCCGATAGACATTAAACATATTATTTATATTGAAAATCGTATTTCGGGCCGACGTAATGCGCAGCTCGCGGCGACTCTGGTGGGGACGGCCGTTGTTCTAGTGATAATTGCGACGATTTTTTTGTCTATACAATTAAACCTGATATCAAGTTAAACAATAATAATTAAGTCAAGTTAAAAGTTAGTTTTTTTTTTATGTCCCTTAAACATTACAATCGTAAACGTAGTTTGTACTGTATTTGATATTGACTCGTTATATAGAATAACACTCGTGCCGGTTATTTCGTTGATAGTAACTAAATGAACGTTTTAATCGCCCCCTTTTTACTAGTGAAAAAAATATGTAAAAGTTATTAAAAAAAATATAGTCATAAAAGTGAACTTTGCGACTAGTCTATTACAATATAATAATATACAATAAAAATACACTCGATTATCGCCTTTATCCTACCGTGTCCTCTCTCTCCGTGTAATAATAATAATATTATATCTATACTAGTGCACGACGTAATCGTGTCGGGTTAGCGCACAATACACAATAATAATTATATTATTAAACGTCTATCCCCGCGGTGCGGTCGTGTGTGTGTGTGTGTGTGAAGCGAAAAAAAAAAAACCCTACAAGACTGTAATAATAGTAATACAATTATTATTGTATAGGCGGGTTTCCTACCTATACGCTACGGGGGCCACCAACACACGAGGAGATCCGTTTCCTCCGGCGGTTCTCCCGCCGTACGGTGTCGGTGTGCGTTTCTAGAAAATATTATCGCGGCGTTTCCGGCACGACGCCCGGGTTCGGTTCACTCGGTTTTCGTTTGCCGTCCGCGTGTATGCCGACGAAGCGACGCGAAATCCTCGCCAGGACGGTCGCGGCAATGCTCGGTCTACACTACCTAACTGTCGCCCCGTCACGGACGTTTCAATTGGAAAATAATAATAATAATAATAATAATCTGTTTTGAGACTTAGATCTACATAATATTCTTTTTTTTTTTTTTATATATATATCTTATCTAGATCGAAAATATATCTCAAAGTAAATGTTCCACGGTAGGCGCAATATATTAAATATCCGAAAAATGTACTCGTACGAGGAGGTCTGTTCAAAGAGTACCACGATTTTATATTTAATAATTACAAAAATGAAATTACATATTTTATAAAGACATATCCTTCGAAACACTCTCATCCGGACGATATGCATTGATCCCGGCGATCTCGCCATTTTTCAAAAGTCCTTTGGAACTTTTCCAAAGTTAATACTATGCAGGTCTGTTGCCGCCGACTGTTCTTGAAACGTTTAAAACACTCGAAAAAAAAAGTCACGAATCCGGTTAATGAATCATCCCCAAAGTCGGTTTTAATCATTTCCGTACGTTTCCGTTGCATCATTTTTACCAAGTTTCAAGCGAAACTTTTCGTTTAGTAACCTAACCTAACCTTAACAGTTCGTTAATTTCAGACGTGTCGAAAACGGCGAACGAAAAAAACTAACTCGATTTAACCACGGGTAATATTTAACTGAGATAAGATAGCGACTTCGGATTTTGTTAAAAAAATATTCACTAATTCGCGGGGAATACGTCTGTTTACAATTTGAAACGTTATCGTGTGTAGATTAGTCGTAATAACATTTGTCCTGGTACTTTTTGAACAGACCCCGTATATTTTACTTTTAGTTAAACATTCGAAGTTACTATTGTTATATGTATAGTACAACCTTTTATATTTGTATCTCGATACTATAACGGTTTTTTTTTTCTAAATAAATTCCACTTATCTATTTTCTAATCCGACATCTTTAGCTGTATCTTAATAATTGCGGAGCGATTATTTAATATCTAAATAAATTTTACTTGTCTACGTCTAAACGTTGATAATAATACACTTTGTCTTCGCATATAATATTATTGTACATAATATATACTGATATACGATATCCGATGGATGTCGGATGGAACATAAAAATACACACAGCTAGTCAATTTGTTTAAGTCTCTTTTCCACTGTTAGAAAGCATTTTGAAAAACTTGCTTATTTCAACGTTGTTGTTTTGTTGCTATAACTCGGAAAATAAATACGAGTGGCTTACTTTGAAAACACTATCAGATTTGGCATAAAAAAACACGCACACGCGTTTTGAAGAGAAAACAAAATTTATCTAAAAATCGCAATGGAGATAAAATAGGTTGTTATGCTACGGATGATTAGTGTTGTAATTCCCTGCCCGGAACAACCGACATTGGATCCAAATAGACGTATTCCGAGCCCGACAGCGGCTATCATTATACAATTTTCATCCCTGCGACAAACGGTTAATACAAATTAAAAGGAAAAAATAACAGTATGTGATTTTTCGCAATTATCGTTATACGGCGGTGCTATCGCCGAGACTCCTCGAGGGAAAACGTTTTTTTTTTTTTTTTTTTAATTTTTTTTAATCAACATCACCAAAGAACACCTACTTACCATATCGTGATAAATTGCAATAATTAAAAGACGTATTTTCTTTTGTATTTTACGACACTGTTATTATATACCAACAGAGTAAAAAAAAAAAAAAATAATAATAATAATAATAATAATAATAATTATAATTAAAACCGATAAAGTGAACACCCACGTATTATATATTTTTATGACGGATAACTTTTGCACTAAAACGTATCGTTAAAGATACGACGGTACACGCGGTTAAATAGTTGCAGTGGTCTGTTATATTACAGACGCGACAGTTTGTATAATATCGTTGTAAATGAGTTTTTTTAATTTTTTTTTTTAAAAAAAAAAAAAAAGGAGTGCCTCCGACGGAAATAGATACAATGGTCACTGTTCAACAACTGCAAGACACAGGAAAGCCGCTCCTCTCCTTTAGTATAGTTGTCGTATACAGTAAAACCTTCAACGATAATAATAATGGAAAAAAAAAAAAAAAAAAAAAAAAAAAAAAAAAAAACAATGACAAAGAAAAATATTCAAAAACTAATTACGAGTTTCCGGTAATTGCATTTTTTTTTCTTCTCAATATATATGTATATAATCGTTCTAGGAGCGGCTCGGATTACGAAACCGATATATCTAAAATATTATATACTAGTTACTTGTACTACTTCTATAAAAGATGAGCGAGCACACTGAGTTTAGTTCAATTCGGTCGTTATTGACTTTGGTCGCACATTAAATCGGTAAACTTTATGATAAAAAAATATTTTTTTAATAAAATTTTCAAATTCCTCACCCCTCCCTTCCCATTTGGCTACGGCACTGGACTGAACTGACGTGCGCGGAATGTTAAAAAACCGAACTGAACGGATACGGTGTGCTCGCTCATTAATGCAGTTGATCTGAAATTAACGTTTTTATCTTGTAATCCATTGTTCTATAATATAATGCACACATGATATTTTATTTATATGTAAATGACGATTTATATGAATTTTTAATTTTATTTCGTTATGTTTCATTAACAAATATCGAATAAATAATCACGTCACGCGTCGAACGTCTTTCCCCGTACGTTTTATTATTTTTTAGTAATAATTTCTAATCGATTATTGGGCACCACCACCCGATCATATAAAATACGTTTTTTCGTGATATTTCCAAAAAAAAAAAAAAAAATGTCTAAAGAAATTTTACCATAAAAAAAACATTTTTACTTCTCATATTTTACAGACCTAAGACTGTTTGTGTTGTAGTCGACGACAAAATGGTATTGCTCAAATGTCACAAATAACATCGTTAAAACTTAACTCACTGAAATACCAGAAGAGATAATTATGTGTATTTACTCGTATATACACTGTGGGTAAAATTCGAAATTAACACGAAAATTCGGGTTTTGGTGAATGGGTGAATTGGGCATTACAATAGACCAGTATGCCGATTATAGTGTCAGTGTTGAGTATCGGCATAAGCCAATAGCGAGGATATCGGGTATTTTTTTTTTTAAAAAACCTATATTTTTGGATATTAAAAACGTCAATAATGCCTCTACAATATGAAAAAATTGTTGTAAAAAAAAAATGAAAAAATAAAATAAGTAGCACCCGTAGGAATATCGGAATAACGGAGGGGGTGGGGGAAAGTCATACCGGCTCACCAGTCACCACCACTAATGGTTATTTTTTTTTTTTTTTTAACGAGATCCGCTCGACGTTTAAACAATTAAATAAATAATTACTTTTTTTTTTGCAGTCACATCGCCGAACAGCGCTCGGAATACGGAATAATAATAATAATAATAATAATAATAAAGTTTGAAACACAGCCGTTTTCCGTCTTTCGTTTATCTTTTGAGATTTATTTGCGAAACGGCCGCGTTTTACTGTCACGTCCCGAGATAATGTAACTTGATTTATATTCGTATTTGTATACGTAAAACTCGAAAGAGTCGTCGGGCTAATTGTTACAAGGGTCGGGGAATAAAACCGTTTCCGCGCACCCCCCCGACGACCGCCGTGGTCCTCTTATTATTATATATATATATATATTTTTTTTTACCGGGTCCAAATTATTCGTCATCGGCGAACGGGCGGTAGGGGCACCCGTTTTGTTTGCACCGAGTTGGCCCCGAGACGATTAGTCAACGTTATTATCTCCTATTAAAACCTCTCCCTCGGCCGGTCGTGTGCCTCTTTATAGATCCGCGTATAACCCGCATTAATCTTCCGCCTGCAAAAACGGTTTTTGTCCCTCGAAAACGTATAATTAATTAAACTACATCGTCCGCCGCGACATTGAGCGGAGTCGGTGAACGGCAAACTGTGCGCCCGTCGTCTTTTATATACGAGGTTTTTTTTTTTTTTTTATCTTTCTCACCCCCTCCCCCCCCTACAATTCGTGCCTCGGGTCATATTTATCCGGATTAGGCGGTTTATTTTTCCCCTGTAATCAATGCGTACCTAATACCCGCCCGTAGAGTAAGAATATATATTTATTATACTATATAGACGGACACTAATAACAAATCGCATTCGTAACGCACGGCGACTGGAAAAATCATTCGGCCATTTTCTCCCTAATCACACCGTATACTATCGGAGCGACCGATTTTTTACCTTGTACAATTTGTTATCGCGACCATAGTCTGATTACGACATATTATAGTAGTACCTGTGTCAAAATGGCGGCTGGTCACACTATCGACTAGAAGCGTCCACTGCCTGGCCATACCGCATAAATGGGCGTGCAGCAGAGTGACCAAAACGCTAAGTACACAAAGTACCGATCAATCAAATAAATCTATCGATCGCTCTGGTTTGGGTAGCGAGCGCGGTAGTTGTCGGCAAAATGATTGGCAATTATTTTGCCGACCCAGGTGTGAACAGTGTTACCAACGTTGAGAAAGTAAAAGTACCGAATTGCCATCGTACACCGATCGATATTTTAGATTAGGCAAATGAATTAATCAATTAATCGAATAACTGTCTATTGTCCACGTGAAACGGTTTCTACGTAAACGTGTTTGTTTTTTATCACGATTGCACAATAAACACTTGTGATAACGACACGGGACTACTTGTAAATGTATTTGAATAAGTTTAAATTGATAAAATTTAATTTAACCGAAAAAGTCAAGAAAATTGCCTGTACGCAACCTCTTGAAAACTGTAAACACTAGTACAAAAATACGTATTCTACAGCATAACAATAGACATTAAAATCTAAAATATGGTTTTTTCAATTTGTTTTCTACGTTGGCCGCGAATTATTTTACCGGGCGTCTTATCACTTTTCTGATAACTACCACCTTTTGCCCGTTTTAGATTATCATATCTGGTAGTCCAATTTGTTCGTATGGTGCCTAACTATTAAATGCTTGAAAAATGTCAATACCCATCGTTGTTGAAACTGTTATAATCGAATTTGAATAATGTCTACTAATCTCTCTAAGTATACCCATGCAGACTTGGACATTGACTTGTACAAATTGGACACGCGTTGTAGGTGATAATTTTACAGTCTAACAAACACAACACATCCTAAAAGGGAGTTATACAGACAGCCAACCACGACGGTCGCCCTTTCGCCTGCTTCGTATAAATTTAATAATTACGGCCACCCCCTGGCTGTGCCCGACCGACTCTGTGATAGGTACACGTAATAGAATCATTAATGACGACGACGGCTCGCCTCGAATATAATAATCTTATAATATAAAATTGAAAATGTCTTTGCCGGTCTCGTTTCTATTAATGTCCGCCGTACGGATTTATTCATACAAGTTTGCAATTTTTTTTTTTTTTTTGATTCGAAAATCAGAACGATAATTACCGCTAATGCGTAACTAAAATATTATTATGCTTATTATAATACCGATTTCGAGATTAATACCGCCGAAAGTATATGATATAATAGTAAAAACCGTACCGCGGCCATCGCGTTATATTTTTATTTGATTTATCGAAAAAGCTACGGGGTTATTGTGTGAGAACGGGGCGCGGGCGGGGGGGGGTAGGGTCGTATACCTCATCACTTTACCGCTCCACGCTATACCCTACCCTACCGTCACGCCGGCGAACTTTCTTCTTCTCTCCGTCCGCCCGGGCGCCCTAACCATTAATCACGTTGTTTCCACGTCACGACCATTGTTTTCGGTCCGGTGCGTCACGGTGTTTAAACCGCGCGCAACGCCGGGCACGGGGGAAACCCCAGGGACTCGGCGGCGGCGGCGGCGGCTGTCAGCGGCCCTGCTCCGGGCATCAATCATCCCCGGCCATTTCCACCGCCGCGGTGGCCGGCCCTACCGCGCGCCGTCCGCCTCGCCGTCCCACCGCCGCCGCCGCCGTATAATAATATTATATAGTTGTCCTAACCCGACCGCACCGCTACCGGAGCGGTGCGACCCCGTCCCCGTCCCCGCCGCTTGTCGTTATTATTACGCGTTTTACACGACGCCGCCTGTTCGTCTGGTTGGCCGTTGCACTTGCACGCGCTACCCTGTACCCGGCCACCGCCCTTTCCGATTAATAAAAATATGTACTCGGAACAGTTATAGGTGGCCGAAAACGCTGTTCCCGTAGACGAATAACATCCTAAACAAATGCCAATTAGGAACGCGCGCGTTCTTAATAAATCGTGTTTCCGGTGAATAAATTTTAACCGACGTGCTGCTGGCGTAAAAATTATAAGAAAAAAAAAAAAAAAAACAAAAAAAAATGTACGCATATTTCTAATCGAATCGTTCTAGAACGTAAATATTCTTATTTTGGCGATCGACTTATTTGTCTGGTTATATTTTCAATTAACCCTCTCGAACGACTCCATTTCAAATTTAGAATTTTTTTTTTTTTTTTTTTCTGGCCACTGTACGCAGCCATATTTTACTATTTTCCACGCGTATAATTTTATTATTCCCATCGGCCGCGTTTAACCGAAATATTCTCAGGGTTTTTTTTTTCGCACAATTTAATTATTTAACTATACGGTGCCGCGAACGATGTAATTATAATTATTAGTTTATGCGTAGAAACCCGCACGCAAGGCTGGACAATAGTTATAATGAATAATATATTATTATTACCTCGGGTTAATTGAAAAAAAAAAAAATTATCGAGTTAACACGTTAAAGGTAAATTATTGTTTTTATCAATTAACTATACGTCGAGTCGAATATTAATTTTGAAATGTAATTAACATTAATAAATATTAAGTATTAAGTTTATTTTTTTATTTTTTTTGAAAAATGATAGAACCAACTGGGGACCAATGTTAATGGCAGGTGGTTTATTTTCCTGCGATATCAAACTACACTAATCCCAAACTCATAACTCCGCAAACGTTACCGAGTTAAAAAAAAAAAAAAAAATGTATTATAATAGTTTATGTGACTAAAATTATTCGGATAAGTACATGTATAAATATTGTAAATTTAATATTGCGTATTAAAATTGAAGGAAATTGAAATCGAATGTTGGACGTGGGAAAATGCATGGTTAGATATTAGTCCACTCGTTATTTATTAATCGAATCCGAATCAAAGGTCCCCCGTGGCCGAATTAAACGTTAAAATAATTATTATTAATTATTATTTCAACGTTGACTGTCAACTGTTTAACGCATTTGGGTCATATACGATACAAGAAAATGTCGTCATACTTGTGCATATTGTTTACACATTGTGTAAAGATAACACGCTTGTAAAACGTCCTCGGACCTATTGTTTTTTTTTTTTAATTTTTTTTTTTATAACACAATGTAGTGCACTATGTAAAAACGTACAGTATTGCACGACGAAGAAAAATTACATTTTACAGAAAATGTTGTTTAGGACAAAAAAAAAAAAATTATGCGCAACACTATCGCCGCTGTACGAAATTATTAATTTTATCTCCTTTTCTTTTTTTAACCAATAATCAAAATAAATCGAATATACGATATCGTGCGCGGGTTTCGCGGTTTTTTTTTTAAAATTTCTTTATCTTTTTTAAACGCAAATAAACCGGATGAAGTGTTTCCGAGAAAATATTACTAAATTTCGATCGCCGGCGTTATATTTTTTTTTAATATACTTATGGTTTTTTTTTTTTCGTTTTTGTTACAGGACGCATGGCGGCATTCACACGAATCGGTGAGTACTTCAATACGATATTATTATTATTTAGTTTTTTTTTTTAAATAATTGTAATATTCGATACGGCGCGCAACGGTTTGTGTCGTACGCGGATCGCATCACCATGATTAATCGCGATTTTTTCATTTGCCGATTTTAAATGTGTATTCACGATATTATCGCATATCGTGGCCACATTGTTATAATATTTGTGGTACTATAGTTTCTCAATTTCGTTAAAACCCTTGACAAAAAAAAAAATACTAAATTTGTTTTAGTATAATTATTAGTATTTTAGATTCTGGACATTTTTTTTTTGATTTTCGTTGCGGTTTTCTTAATAAATGGAGAAAAAAAAATAACCGGAAAAAGCAACAACGGTTTCATTATTTTTGTTGTAATTCGATAAAAAAAAAAATAATCGTAGACATTTTCACAGAATATTTGTATAAGCCCTTTCTAGGAGCGGACCATTTTTTTGCTATTTTTGGGTATTTGAAGTTTTCTAGGAGCGGACCATTTTTTTGCTATTTTTGGGTATTTGAAGTTTTCTAGGTATTTTTTTTTTTTGTAGTTTTTATTCGGTTTTATTGCGGATACAATTGTTTTGGACGTTTGAACCTATAACACACGGGGTGGTTCGTCATGAGTTATAATTTGTAGTAAAAAGTTGAACGTTAAATGTAGTAGTTTTATATATATATATAATCGTTTAATTTTATCATTTTTATCGTAAAAATCACTCGGAACGTATTACGTTAACGATGATTTATCGTTGCGTGTAGATAAATAAATGATATTCCTCTTGTGCGTATCCGACTTTCCCGCCTACTACTATAGCAGCACACATTTATCAAGATAACAATTATCGGGGGGTTTTTTTTTTTTTTTGTATCTAGATAGAAACTACGCTTATCCTATATTTTATCTAGATACGTTTAAAGTTATTTGCGCACAAACGCTGACTATAAAGTGTACGCAATCTTATTTTAATCTCGTATCATTACACCGGTTTTAATCTGCCCGCGGGGCTATGCCGGTTAACGTCCGCGACTCCTTATAGCCGTGGTATCGAAAATTTGACAACGTCCCGCGTACAGTATAGGCCGCGGTATTGTATTTTTTAACGTCCGATCGACGTTAACAAGTCATGTCGTATATATATATATATATATAGGCTACGTATGCCTACGTGAAAAAAAAAAAAAAAAAAAAAATGTTCCGTTTCGGCCAGTCATCGTCGGCTGCTTGTTGCTCGCGTTAAGTTTTTATATGTCAAACACTACGCACATGTCGGCCCACGGCTTTCCGATATTATTATTATCGGCTCGTCAAATCGATTTCACCGTAACGTTATTTATTCGGATACGCCGGCCCGTTAATTGAAATTGACACGAGACTAAATAATATACGGGGCGACGGCGAGCGTTTACATTGTCGGTTCTGTATACGCACACGAATATTATACGACTGACGAGAGTTTGTGGTTTTATTTTTAAAAAAAAAAAAAAAAATTTAAAAAAGAATTTTTATATAAACAAGTTTTTCGTACCTAATTTTGTTCACCACCACCTTTCCCAAAACGATCACCCCGCGGCACTAAATACTCTACGGAAACTACACGTTTACAGCTGTCTAAGGAGACACCCTCCCCCTCCCCCCCGCGGGCGTCACGTAAAAAATACAGTCTTACGAGTTACTGTTACGGGTACGGCGTATAAACATTTCACCGAGCCAAACTGCAGCGTAATATATTTTTAAATTTATCATCTGGCGTTCATATTTTTAGCTTTCGGTGCATCGACGATTTTGTTAAGTATACACATATCATCGGATCCGTGTACGCGCACCGTAGTAGTGCGTTTGTACTACTATACGCGTGGTAGGCAGTAGTAGTCGTACAAGACCGCTCATTGATTTTATTTCACCCTCCTCCATCCCACCCCACCACGTCACTCGCACTCTTTTTTATATAGGGGGGGTTTTTTTTTTTTTCATTCTTCTTCTTCTTCTTCTTCTTTTTTCTTTTACAAATTCCGTATATACGTCGCGTACACGCCGCCGACTCTCTTTTTGCGTTCGTACGACAGTCTCTCTCGCTCTCTCTCTCTCTCTGTGCGGCAGTATATCGACGAGAGGGCTCTCATCAATCAAGACCGCTCGAATACAACGCGGTAGAAATCGAGCTCCGACGGTTAAAACTCATCACGCCACCCTCATTTCAGCCCCTTTATACACTCCCTCTCTTTACGTCACTCTATATTTTTATTTTTTTTTTTTTTTTTCCCCGTCGGCGTGTTTCCCGAGTCTTTATCTTTAATTAAAAAGGTCCTCTCGATAGATATATATATATATATATATATATATACAGCTTTCTGCAGTGCGCGCGTGCGAAAAGTTTCTTATTTTTCCCAATTAATATAAAAGCAGTGTCGTCGCCGGACCGGAGCCGATCATTATCGAGACGCCCCGTTTAGTTAGTCCCCGGAGGTTCGCTGCGCAATCCCTTATTATTATACCGAGTAGTATTATTATTATTATTATTTTTTTTTCTTCCGTGTATTTTCGAAGTAAATCAATATAATGATGAGCTGCCGCGCGTTCATTTCCGGAGGGTATACCATTATTTTTATTATTATTATTATTATTATTATTATCATCATCATCGTCGTTGGACCCGGCGACGTTCACAATCCGTAAACCGTCGCGTTTTTTCGCGCCCGTCCCCGTATAATATATTACCGTCATGTTCGAAAATTGACCGACATTTTCGGATAATAATAGTGTTATTATATTGTAGATATTGTTTCCCCTTTTCCCCCCCCCAGCCCCCGAAATATTAGTCACTCGACTATAACAGTATAATACGTATACGCGCGTTTATTTATACCGGCCACGTATCGCACTGCAACTATATATTATTATATCGTTATCATCATATCCTGCAGTTTTATCGGCAACAATCCGAAAAGGTATAACCGGACGCTAAACGCGGTAAAAAAAAAAATATTGACGTTTTTCTACACGGTTAATTTAATTTTGTCTATTTCGTATCGAGCTAAATTTCAAAATCATTTTATTTCTTATTCGATAAATCCAATATGTAATCCGTCTTGAGAAATCCACATAGCGTAGCTATAAGATATAGCGGTGGCGCGGTGTAAATTAGAATCATCTGTAAAATATGAACATTTTCGTCTTACGTAGCTCTATAAATAATCTTTAAAAAAACAAAAAAAAAAAATCCATTTGCAAAAAGTATTCGTTACTACTGTTCCTTTCTCTCTGTATATTGATTACGATACTTTTTTTTATTTATTTGTATCGCATATATATATATATATATATATATATATATATATATATATATGTATTTCACATTTATTTAATATTATTATAATTATTTTTTTTTAAAATATCATTATCATAAACTTAAGTATTCATCGCGCGTGACACGTTTCCATCGTTTAAACGGTATTAGTTTATAGAAGCGGAACGCGGCTGTCGTATAACACCGAGTCGGGCCGGGCCCCCGCCCCCCCCCCCCCGCTGAAAGTTTGAAAGTAAAACGCCGTAGCTCGGTTACAAAGTTAAACTTCATTATACGTGTCGGCATCCGGCCAAAAGTTAAGTAGATATTATACTCCGGGTCCCCTTATCGCTACGCCGAGTTTGTCGCCGCCGCCGCCGCCGCCGCCGGTATATACTTCAATGTGTATTCAATTAAATTTCCCGACCGCCACGGTGGGAAAATGCTCGTGCGCGCGCGTGTGCGGGAAAGTACGACGAGAGTGTCGTGGACTTTGTGTGCGGAGGTTCCGGTTCGTGAACTGCCAAAAGGTTTTCCGGTTTATATATATATATATATTTATACGATCCACCGTTAACGAGATAAAACCCACCGCTCCCCGCCCAACAAACTTATTAAATTGTTGCGGTCGAATGGCCGACGGCGTACCGAGTAAATATTAACGATTTCAACAATAAAACGGTCCGTGCAACCACGGAATATATTTTCTCGCCGTGTCGCGCACCATATACGAGGTGGTGTAGTTAAAACGGAACCGCACAATATTTATCAATATTTTCGTAACGGTTTACGCCTTTTTCGCAATAATACGCGTTTAAAAAAAATATAAAAAAATCCTACTTGTATGGATTTCTATACCGGGTGTAGTATAGAATTATATCGCTGATTGTTTTTGTCCGTTACCACCGGATTGTCTCGTATAAACATAGTGGGAAAACCGTACGTTCACAACTATACGTCTCGCGCGTCGCCCCGATACGGTATGATCAAAGGCCAAAACTGATCGGTCTGTTTGTTTGACAGTAGCAAAACGCAATATTCGCGATTTGAATACCTGATCAAAATTCGATTTTTTTTCGAGAGAGAGAGAGAGAGGTTCCATCTTTAACAACGCAGTCCTCCCGTTTCAAACTAAGTCTTCCCAGAGGTCGTTTTCCTACCGGATTATTACTTTTGATTACGATTATTGAACCCTGTTTTCTTCATGTCCTACCCGTTTCAGTTGTCTAGCTGCGATTTATTTTATGACATTAGAGCGTTGAAAATGGAGTCATCTTTTCTCCAATCACCGGTTCGATCATCTTTGCACGGTCCAAAAATCCTTCTCAAAACTTCTAACCTTATTTCTACTGTTTTATCCGAGAGGTCGTGTTTCCGAGCCATCGTATAGCACCACTGTTTTTAAACAGTTGAACATTTAAAATGTTCGATAGAGTTTTAAGTAATTTTCTCAAACCGTAGTCTGAAAATTCGGGTTTATTTTCATTCTGGTTTTGCCGAAAGTTGTTAAAAAATATGTACAAATTTATCGGTTCGTACCGTATCGAATTCTACAGGAATACATAACATAATAGGAAAACGGATTCGAATATTTGAATATTATGCGAGTTATATTATATTCACGAGGCGTTGGTAATAATGATTACGATGATGGTTACCGGTGTTTATGCGTACAGGGTGTCGGTGTACGGGGAATATTTATTTTGAATTTATCGAGTTTTCGCATAGGAAACAGACGCGACAAACACGCGACATTATTATAATACGAGTAATAATAATAAACTAATTGCGTATGCATATTGCAACGTTACCCGATGATGTATATATATATATATATATATATATATATATATATATATATACGTATATATGCGAACGAAACCGATAAAATAAAAATAAAAAAATGTATATACATATACAGACCGGAATAATATTATAATATCTCATTGTGCAGTCGGATCCCCCCCCCCCGTATAGCGACAGTGACCGAGTGGCGGGTGGGGAAAGTGCTGCTGCGAATCCGGAATGAGATCGGTCCGTGTACATACGTATGTGTGTGTGTGTATATATATATATATATATATACCTAAAAAACGTTGTATACGCGATATTATTTGTAAAATATATTGTATTATACGCGCACGGGAGCGAAAATCGAGCCGAGGGAAGCACGATTATTATTATACTTTATGGGCACTCGCGCTGTACGTACAGCCGAGCAAAAGTCACGTACGGCGGTTTAATTGCGAACCGACGACGCCCCGTCGCCGTTGAGTGGTTCCGTGGCGGCTTACGTACGACGAGGCTTTATAATCGTAAATTATTTTCTTATCGCCGGTTTTTTTTTTTTGTAGTTTTTTATGTGTGTGTGTTTTTTTTTTTTTTTTTTTACGTTTTCTTATTTTACGCCGGCGAAAACCACCGACGGAGGGACGTGATGATTAACAATATGATTTGCCCGCTTCGTTAAAAAAAAAAAAAAGGTTTTTTACCGATAATTATTCGGTCTTTCGAGATGGATAATGATAATAAATTACCGTAGTCAGGTTAGGTTAATTTCTTTACGATACCTAATAATATCCGTCCACGTACCCTTGCGTTTGCCGAATTACCGTCGTCCATATTACGATTTATGATTTGTAATTATATTTTTGCGCGTATTATTCCGTCATAACCGCTCGCCGTAAATCCTTTTGGAGCCGCTGCTCCTCCTCGAAATCGTTGTCAGCGCGCCGCCACTGCTTCGCACAAATACGTGCGTGTGGTAATTTTCGAACAATCGATATTTTCGCAATCCTTGGATTAGTTCAATGAATTCGAGACGAATCTTCTCCACGCGTCCCTATCCATCACGGGTACGTTCAATTCTCTGTAAGTGGTTCTTCCTATGTCTTCTACGATCCGTTCCAAAAACGTCTTCAACTCTCCCCCTGTCTTTTCTCCCGTGATTTTTGTTATCCACTCTCGTCGTTTCTCATTACGTGTCCGATCCATGTTTTCCTCCTTTCCGCGATTGTTTTCCGTTCGTCGGTTCTTAAGTCTACTTTTTGATTTTTTTTTTTTTTTTTTTAACTTTCTCTGTCCAATGAATTTTCAGTATCAATCGCTACAATCATTTTTCTTACCGCCCCGTCGTCCGTACGAAATTCATTATACGACGAGTTTTTCTGGTCTTTAGACTAACAGCGTTCCACCGTGAATAAAACGCGTAGAAAAACCTCTGTCGACATTATTATTATTATTATTATTAGTATAATTACCGACGTTATTTGAAATTGATCGCGGGCGCCATTACCGTATTCCAATTCCGACGTCGGAACGTTGCACGCGCGGCTCGTGTAAGTACGCGCGTGATTGTAAATTCGCCAGCGGGGGACCGGTACGCCGCGTGGGCATCGGCGGCACAATCGTTTAGGTTGTTAAATCGATTTTACGCCCGCCCTACCCCCGTCTACGGGCTAGTTTTCGACGTACTCTCGGTCCGACCGAAAAACAATTCATAACGGTATTATAATATAGGAGCTTTCCCGAATCTATATATGTGTATACAGTGACGGGGGTTTTTAACTTGTCCTATATAAATACCTCGAGGATAAACACAATTGTTTCGGACGCGTATAAATCATATAGATAATAAAATGGCGGACAACCCGCGAGAGCTTATTGCGCTGAAACAAACATTAACCGTAAGTCCCCCTTGCCAAAGCAAAAACCTGAAGAGGTCTCGTCCTATACATTATGAAAGCATGACCGTATAGTGTCCTCTCCCCCTTATTATGCTGTCGGTGTTGTATACACACTGAAAAGCCTTTGGTCATTTTATAGCGCCTACGGTTTGTACAAACGCTCGGAAAATCGATATCATGACCGACACAAGTCGTTTTCGCCGGTCAAACGAAACCGAGTTCTTCCCGTGAGAAAATCCATGGTAATCGAATTGCTAAAATTGAAATTCCGACCGTACGTCCGCTTTTTCAAAACTTATTCACTTTTACTCCGGTCCCGATGAAATTCGGTGCACTAGACGTTCAAAACCAAAATGAAAGTCGCTATTTACATTTTATGCGCCCGTATTCCATCCA
Source organism: Tuberolachnus salignus (assembly GCA_956483605.1). Taxonomy (NCBI): domain Eukaryota; kingdom Metazoa; phylum Arthropoda; class Insecta; order Hemiptera; family Aphididae; genus Tuberolachnus; species Tuberolachnus salignus. Next base: position 19,443,866 of record OY101432.1, read on the forward strand.
CTACACCTCTAAAACGGTGGCTCACGCCGGATTTTCGATATATTTTTATACGAAAACTCGAAAATAAATTTCGTTTTTTTTTTTTTTTTTTTAAACGGTTGGAGGGGGGATAAATTTTCGTTTGGCATTGCTATCGGGTGTAAAATTTCGGACATTTCTCCGGCGTCGGGATAAAATAAATATTCAATCGCGCTCGCGCAACCGACTTTATAGCAGCCTACTACTACTCGCCGTTATATTATTTTCTTCGGACCCGGCTGCAGTTAATACGATACGTATGCATTTTGCCTAGGATTCTGCGCACGATGAACTCGTTATTGGTCTTTAGGTGCACAGCGAACATCATCTGAATTTCAAATCTGTGTTCGTGACGGACGCGCTTGTACGGAGCCCCGTTTGCGTTTCGTTCGCAGCCGATGCGAGTTTGATTTGAAAAAATAAAAATAAAAAATAAACGAACGGACGAACATCGACATCTTCGTCGTATTAGGTAGGCGGTAGTTTTCGTGGTGTTGTCGTTGTACGAACGTTTCTCCGTTTTCGTGTCGCGTCTATAAAATATTATGTACGTGAAAAAAAAAACCCCCCGTCACCGGAGGACGATAACACCCGACACCGGGGAAACTTGCACGACGACGAACGAATTGGACCGGAGTAAAAAAAGAAGAAGAAAAAAAACGTCTATTATATTTGTGTTACAATAACCGTGTTTGACTCGTGGGTACAAGTTAAAATAGACAAAACTTCGTCGTCTTTTCAAGGCGTCGTACGAGTTTATAATACATAATACATTATTATTGCCTTGTCATTAAAAAAAAAAAAATATATATATATATATATATTAATCTATTAAAATCTCGTGTAACGTACAAACGGTAATTAATCATCATCCCGAGAGAAAGAAAATGATACGGTATTTCAAAACCGAAAATATAACTCAATTCTCGCCGTCTGTAAATATAATATTATGTAACGATGAATCTTATCCCAGTTCTTTCTACGTCTTTTTTTTTCGACTACGCCTCCCCGGCTCGCAGTCGGTCTTCAGAGGGGAATTTTCCCTGTCGGATCTCCTTCCGGCACTGTGCGCAGGATCTCGCGAGTTACCGTTCACGGTGTAACTGGATACATGTTACATACAAATTGTATTATATATATATATGAAAAATAAAATAAAATAGTCCAGCGACGTCGCTCGTTCCTCTCGGTTTCCAATTAAAATAATAATTGGCAAAATTGTCAAAACGGCGATTGACGACGATTTCCGTAACTCACGTCGTTAGGCGTATCTTTCGTTACAAGCTACAAAACGATTTGTAACGAGCTACGTAACTTTTATACGTGTAATATCGATTGTTGTCCGTACCCGGCTGTACGGAGTAACGTGTTTCGGTTTTTCCGAGCGTGCGCTGCCCATCTCTACTTATACTTTTATGACGGCTTCTACGATATTCAGTTGCTGACGGTGGAAATTTGGTATGGTGGAGAAGGGGGGAATGCAATAAACGAGAACGACAAAAATCTATTATATTTTAATCCGGCAACAAATCGTCTATCAGTTATCACCACCCCAGCACATATTTCCGACAGCAAAGCTTGTTGTCAACAGGCACGGTACAAACTAATTATTAGGTTGATTGTGACTGGGGAGGTCTAATATCATATTTAAGTATAAAAAAACAAAAAAAAAAAAAAGTCCACGGGGGGGGATATATTGCCCGGCCTCACCCACCACTGCGTACGCTACTGGTCGCCGATATGGAGTTTCTAGTTCGGGGGTTCCCAGTCGGCGGTCCTAGAGAAATACCTCCAAGTGGCAGCGTCCGTATAGTACTATAGAATCAAACGTTTTTTTTCTCGAAATCACTGTTATATATATATATATATAGAGAGAGAGAGAGAGAGAGAGAGAAAGAGTTCCTCCTCGTTCTTTCTTATTCTCCACTCATTGAAGTGGAAAAGTGATCGGTGGTCACAGGTGTACTGTGTAACTACTCCACAAATTATCCTCGGCAATTTTCTTGAAAATTCCGCGTTTCGGTTTGGAATCACATAATTCCCGATTCCGGGACGGTTACAAAATAAACGATGTAAAATTGTTTCCCTCGGCGTTTCCGCGATCGTGCCGGAGAACAAAAAAATAATATATATATCGAATAATAATATTCGCACCTACGCAGTTTGAATACCGAGATGGAAAAAATCATTTCCGGGATCACGTTGTCGTCGTCGAAATGCCAACTAGAGATGAACAATACGATACTGAAATACGAGGCGCAAGAGAACTTTTCGACGGAACATTAAAATATTATACAGACATCACTGGCCGGAGTAAAACGTGTTTTTTTTTTTTTTTTTTTTTTTTGGTTTGGTTTTTTTATTTAAAATAATACACATTTTAACAGAGTCGACAGTTTTTAACAAAAGCATTCCTCTCGCGCACTACTGCAACGGCACACCTAACGTTTTTTTTTTTTTTTTTGTTTCCGTAAATAACGATAATGCCGTTTTTTAAACGGACGGGAAAACTTTTGTTCGAAATTTTAGTCCTCATTTATCTATTTAATTTTGTATGTGTTTCTTTTTTTTTTTTTTTTTTTTTTTTTTTTATCCCGTTAGTTAAACTTGTGCGAGACGTGTTCCGACGCCGCGTTGTCAAGTCGTCAAGTGTTCGAAAAATAATACACGTTCAGATAAAAAAAAAAAAACAAGAAACACACGCGCGCATTTTCGATTTTTATTTTCCGCGATCGTTTCAATACTGTCGGCCGTTTTTATCGTATACGTGTACCATAATAGCGAAGTTACGAATTTTAACAAACAAAAAAATTACCCAAAAAGGTTAAATAAATGTGAAACACCGCATTATTCGGAAATGTATAAGTACCAACTCCGATGGTATGACGGGATGGACAATTGATCTACGTAGATTTTACAATATAACAACACGACGGTGCTGTTAAAAACATAACCTGAAAATAACGGTATATTCCGTAGAATTTCCGTATTTTACTCACGGGCAGTTCGACGTTCGATCGCTCCCCGCCGGTTGTTCGTGTTGTTATCACAGTTGTTTTAACACTTTTCACAGTTGGTAACGTCACCACAATATTGGTATTTGTATATTTTACACTATCGCCGTACCTGGCACTGTCCCTCGGACGCAAGCCTGTATTCAGAATAAATGTTTATTTAAACGTATAACATAGGGTTTACGTATATTATTTATGAACCGTAATAAGACTATCGGCCGGTAATATTTTGCACCCCGGGATGTTAAACAAAGGAAATCGACACCCTCTCCCCGTCCACCGGTTAAAGGTGACTGTGTGGAAAGGTGGTGAGCGGGAGCGTAAATTTCGGGTGAGCAAAACACAGGAATATTATTTTCGGGAAATACGTATAATACACGGCTACACAAATGTACAATATTTTCTCCTGGACCCCGGTGTTTTTTTTTTTTTTTTTGTTAATTTCCGGCTCGACGTTTAGCCCGTCTCCTGTTCCTTGTATATACAAGGGCATAAGCGCAACTGCCCCTGTCCCCCAGATGTATTACCGACGGGTAGGGGGAGCAAAAGTGAATATTTTTGAAAATTTAAATCGATTCTAAAATTAATAATAAAAAAAAACACCGTTGTATAGAAATATCACAAAGAAACGTTTAAATTAATATATAATAATAATCTGGCTGTCTACAACCGGATCAATTGATCAATTGTTTAACTGTCCGCCGGGGGAGGAGGGGCACGGGCTTTCCACTTCTTTTTCGTATTTAACGGATAGATGTTTTTTTTTTTTTTTTTTTTTTTTTTTTTTTTTAATTTTAATTTTACCGCGACCTTAGAGCTTTTAAGAATTTACCCCGAGTTACGCCTACGTATATTAGAACGTTAATATAATAATACCATTGTGTGGGCCGGGCCTGCGCACGGCTGTTTATAATATTATCGTATCGTTACGGTAGCGAAAACGGACGGCCGCGTATATTTTAAACGGTCGCGTGTTTCGCGCGATAAGTTATTGCGTTCTACGGGTGCGCGACCCGCGGGCCGCACGACGGAGACGTCGTGTACAAAAACGCGCGCGCCGTGCGTTACGATTATACAGACGAAACGGTTGAATAACCTCGTTTTAGTTTTAACAGTTTCGCTTGTTTCGCTCACAGACCGCCCGCCCGGTTTTTTTTTTTTTTTTTTGTTTTTCATCGGGGCTTATCGTATCGTATCGTAGTTACTATATATGAGAGAAGAAAAAAAAAACGCCTATAAAATATCCGAACGAAAATTTGATTTAATAACAATTTAATAATAAATATGCTCGGAAAAACGACGTCGGAAAACCGGTTGGACATATTTTTATTAAACTGTTTAAAAAATATAATATTTCCGAGTAACGAAATTAACTTATTGAACCGCCCTTAATGGTTACATTGGATTTTCAATTACAAACGATCGATGGATCCACTAACCTAACCATTCGATAGAAGTTTTTTTTTTTTTTTTTGATCGACAAAAACCTAGAATTTTATTACGGGTTTAGCATGGTTAGGCATGTTACCAAAAAAAGATTCGTAACTTGAGATAATAATACAGAAGCCTCAAAAAAAAGGCCGGGTCGTAACAGCACATATAGATATATATATATATATCTATGATTATACCATATTATGTTTTATTTATGTTGGCAATACTGTTCATTATGTCAACGGTACTGTTTATATCTGATCATCTCTCAACGCGCGCGTATATATTTTTTATCGTTTGTAATTATTTTTTTGTTTTTTTTCCATTGTGTTTACTTTACAAATCCGATTATACTAAATTACCAAAATCGCATGTTAATTGAGATATAACATGGGTTTTTTTTTAAATTTTTTAACACCCATTTTTTTTTAAATTGGGTAATTTCAATAACCCAAATAAACGATATTCTGGTGCAAAGCCTTGCCTTTCTTTTCTCGCGGTACCCTTAACACGCATTTTTCTTAACCGGTTTAAGTATTGAACTATCCTAGTAAACAATCAAAAAAAAAAAAAAAATAACCCAACATCTAAACCGAGTTTAAGTTAATTTTAAAATATAATCGAATTCGAGTAACTAAACGGTCGAGTTACAAATCTTAAGGAATATATAATAACTCCGATCGTACGTGCATACCCCCCCGTGGCAGATTTATGCTCGTTTTAGGGGGCACACGGACAGAGTAATGATTATGTTTTTTAACGTGACGTGCGTTTATTATTAGGGCGTTTATATCATTGGGGGGGAGAGCGATTTTAGGGCCAAAGTTGGGCGCCCGTCTTGCGATTGTTGTTAACGACGTTCGAGTATAATAACGCGTAATTTCCGTCGGAAAATAAATGCCGATCGGGTTATAGGTTGGGTCGGAAAAATAGCGCGTATCGGACTCGTGACCGGTGATAATATCTATTATATTATATAGACGCACAGCAATAAGAAATATCGCGAAAAATATTACGACTATGATGATGATGACGACGATGACGATGACAAAAATAATAAACGACGCGCACGCGCCGCGCGAGTGTTGATGTGGGTGTAGATGTAGGTGTATATATATATATATATATATGGTGTGCACGCGCGGGCCCGGCCGATTATTTCCCTCGGCGCGCGGTTATTAATATTGTAATAATATTTCGTCTCGGGGGGCAATATCGGCGGCGCGCGGCGTCCGCGAGACCCGTCGACGCGCCGACGCGGTGTAACTCGCGCGCCCTCGCCCGTAGCTCGGAGAAGCGCGCGCGCGCGCGAGCGACGACGACGACGGCGACCACACGTGTAGCGGCGGCGCCGCGCCGCGTTTTCGTTGCGGTTATTTTCACGCGGCCGGCGCGGTATTCGCTCGTTCGCTCCCTCTCACGCTTTCTCTCTCTCTTACTCACTAGTCCTCTCTCACTCTCACACGCCATCGCTCCCTCTCGTTCGCCGCTCGGTCGTCGCACGCGCACGCGCTCCCGAAAAACGATACTCTTCGCGCCCCGTCGACGCCGCCGCCGCCGCCGCCGGATTCGCCATAGACCGCGCGCCGACCGCCGCCGACGTGTTGTTTAGTCGGAGTAGTCGTCGGAGCGCACCGTCCGCCGCTGTCGTCGCCGCGCCGGCCAGCCCCACGGCTAACCGTAATATTCGTCCGCCGTCTCGACGTCTTTCCAAATACCGCCGATGTTTTTCGATCCGCCGCATATAACCGTAAGTATATTTTTGCTGTGTTATTGTCGAACCCGCCCACCCCCATCTCGTAATTTTTGAGTTTTTTTCTTTACTTTTTACGCCGGCGATTGAATCGATTGAATCGCGTGCACGCGAAAAAATAATAAAAAAAACTTTCCGCGTTATTAACACATTATCCGTGTAATATATTTGCTCGTACTCGAATCGGTTTCTACAATGCATTATTATTATTATTATATCTATCCGCTTTTCCGGTATAATATTTATTACCATATTACAATACCGGGCGATATATAAATAAATGTATCCGCATAGCTCTCACTATTCGCGGCTGGAAAGTTTTACTGTTCGCGTGTATATATATATACATTTTTTACCCTCTTTAAAAAAAAAAAAAACTTTTTTTTCCGTCTCTCCTAGCCGCCGAATAACTTTTTTAAAATAAAAAACCACGAATATACAATATAATATACATTATTCGAGAATTGTTCTTATACAAATATATATATATTATTATTCTTTACTCATCGCCGCTTCCCTGGAGTGCTCCCGTTTTTTTTTTTTTTTTTATTTCTCTCCGTTTATATATTCCTCTTTTTATATTTATCGTCCGCGGCGATTTTCTTGATACTTGTATAATATTCCCGGCGATAGGACGGGATAACAAATTCGCCGAACGTTAATCGCGGACCTTCAAAACGCACCCACCAATTTTTCACCGACATCAAATAGAATACAAATTGGCGAGGTTAGGTTAGGTTTTTTGCGTATGAAAATTAATTTATACGTGGATTTTGTATAATATCAGCAAATGTATTCACATATATCGATTTAACGAGGACTACGCGATATTTTATTTTGAAATATCCGCGCTCTAGGGTATAGTCGCGTCGGGTGCCTGCGCACCCTTTGTGCTCCCGCCCACCGCCACCCTTGCCACCCTTGTCACCCTTTTCTGCCCCTAACACATCTTTTTTAAATATATGTGTACAGCAAACGAATCGAGGGGGATTTGGTTAGAGGATGTACTCGTGTGCACGACGTCGCTTTGGGGTGAACAGCGGCGTAGCCAGGAAAATATTTCGGCCGAGGGGTTATACGTTTGAAATTCTCGCTATTCTAGTAGGATATGATTTTCATTTCGTTAAATTTATTTACCTAAGTAAATATAATTAAAAAAAAAAAAAAAAAAAAGTACGCCGAAGACATTTCGGCAGGGGTCTGTCTCCTCTGTCTTCCTCTTCCAAACTTCCATTAGATTTCGCCTTCTATATTATAAATGTAATTATTCCTTAGGAGGTTTTTCTATAACCGTTTTGTTCTTCTCTCGTTTTTAATTTTCTTCTTCATTTTACTCTAGACTTTAATCAAAGTTTTTTTTTTTTTTTTACATTTAAAATTTAATCTGTAAACACGTACTTTCAATTGAAACAAATATCTCCGTAACAATTAGAACTACCTATATAATCAACTCGTGATTTTTTTTTTTTAAACTTTTTGTTTATTTTTGAACTTATGGAACAAAGGTTTTTTTCTAAAAGTTGTTTTAATAATACCTGATCAAACACGACACTTGCACTTTGTTAAATTATAAATTTAAATAATTACAACAACAATAAAAAAAGTATTTAACGGCGTATTTCCATGGTTCGAACATAATAAATACTTGTTTATAAAATTTGATTATATATTTTAACGTGTTGCTCCTTGAATAATATGCGTATAGGCAAACTCTACATTTTTTTGGGGGGCCATTTCGCGATTTCTCATCAATAATTGTCCCTCACTGATCGTCGCTTATTAATAATATTTTACCAATACTATCTAATTGAAAAACTCTCCGTTTGCGAGAATGCGTTTACCGGCGAAAATCCCGGGCGTATATATTATATTGTTATTTTTTCTCTCAGTTTCGTGTCGCGTGATGTATTTGATTTTATTGCGGACGACGGCAACCGATTAGAAAAAAAAAAAAAAAAAAAAAAAAAAAAAAAAAAACCGTTGTTCCCTCAGACTTTTACGTAGTATTTTTATACGACTGCAGTCGGACAACGGTTTTATGCGGTGCGGTTTTTATGCGCTCGCGTTTTCGTTTTATTTGCTCGTAATCGGCCGGTAAAACGCGCGGGGCCGGAGTCACAACATTTCCGATACGGAAAACCTCCGCCGAAGGGAGTGGAAATTTTTCTAATGTATTACGTGCGTGAATCCCTCGTTCCCCCCCCCCCCGGCTAAATCGGTCGTAAAAAAAAACTAACATTTATACATATTGTATATATATATATATATATATAAAAAAAACGGTATAGGTATTATTATTTTGTTCGTGCGCGGTTAATAATAACAGACGTAAAAATTCACTTTTTTTTTTTCAACCCGCCCGTTCGGAAAATTAATCGCTCATTATTAAACTCGTCCGATTGCGCCTAATCGTATTCGATTAAACGTATTTGTCGTCACTTGTCGATATTTGGCGTTTTATTCTTCGTTAACTCGGGATTGCAAATTGAAATCGGCCCGGTAAATATATTCGGAACGTTTCGCTTTGTTTGAATGGCAATACACCACCTACGTGGAAGTAAAATACAACATATTTAAATAGATCAGTTTTATGATTAAATTCAATCGCGCTCGGTCGCTTTTTTTTTTTTTTTTTTTTTTTTAATAGCTATAACCATTTTTAGCCCTGCCGTAAGTCGTGGTCACGCGTCGATCGCAAAACTCCGATTAAAATATAAAATATCGAGTGTAACACCGAATGCACAAGAGGGTATTATGATATTTTTTATATAGATGACGACTTTGTGTCCGGAGAAATTATTACGTATTCCGTTTCCTATACGAAATAACCCGCGTATGATTATATCAATGCCTGTCGAGTATTCGAGTAAAAAATATTTAAATGAAAAAAATCGGAAAATCGTTTTTTTTGTAAATGTTTTACTGTTCAAACGCGTATTATAAATGTTTCTATTGACATTACTCGGTATTGTATTTTATATTTATACTAATTTCAACCGCTTTTATAATATTTTTTTTAAATTGGTTTTCGTATTGTTTTAAATCAAAGCGCGTCGCATTACGCCGCGTTCAACATTTTCACTAATATTACATCAGTGGTGTACAAAAATAAAAAAATAAAAAAACCTTATACGGACCACCGAGTATTTGAAAAAAGTGTTACATAAATAACATTATTAACGTTAGTTGCGTCCAACGGAAAATCTGAAAAATACGTTGGGATTGTACTACAAATTGAATAATAATAATAATTGTTCAGTGGGCATTTTTAACGAGCACGATCGCGAAAAATGATCTGTAATAGTTTTAACTCGAAATTAACTTGGCAGTGATTTAAAAAATAATTTGTTTGTAATTCTCGTCCGAATATATTAAATTTTATAAAAATTAAAGAACAAAAAAACATATAATGTGAAACTTGCATATAACGTTACGAAGACAACATCAATTGCATTTACGTCAAAAAAGTATTTCGGGACGTAACTCACACTCGGCCGATATTGTAAAGAAAACGTTCGAATGATTTGCGTATAGCTGTGTGGGGGAAGTCTCTCCCTTTTTTTTTATTTTTTTTTTTGATATTCGTCAACCAAAATCCAATTAAAATCCGCAGGTGTCGTCTCGGCGGTTTGTATATTTTATACTGCGCTCCGGCAGTGTTATATTATTTACACGTAAATCCATTACGATGGTATTATTTTAGACGGATATTTCGAGAACCGTCGGACGTACTTGCCAGAAAATCGATTGTTTTTGTTTTTATAATATTAAACGCGGTATATGTTAAGTATTTTTTTTTTTTGGTTTTTTTTTTTTTGATAAATATTTGTGCGCGCTATCCATCTGGTTGGCGGCGGCCCGAATTTAATATAATATAAGTAGCTTAAAATAAACCGCCGTCGTATAGAGCTGCACGTGTGCTACGCGGGCTTTTTTAGTTTAGCTTATTATTTCCTCGGGTATTGTATATAATAGTGTATAAATATATACACACTGCGGGCAGTGTGTGCGATGATGTTCAAAGGTTAATTCATTTAACGGCGATACAGTGTAAATAAAAAAAGTTTTCGGTGGAATAATAATAATAATAATAATAAAAATAGCTTATATGCCGCCGGGGACTGGTTTTGTTATAAAACTCTAAAAAAAAAACAAAAAAAACAACAAAAGAACGCCTCGGACAAAATCTGTATTATTATATTAAGGCCCCTGGCAAACGGTTTTCCGATTTTTTTGTAAAAATTGAAAATTATTTTTTACCTTTCAACGGCCGCCTAAATGATAATGCTTTTCCACCGCCCGATATCCATTTAAGGGAAATATTCAAATGTGTTTGAATTCATAAACAAGAAGTTTACTACTTTGCGTCGGTCCGGACCTTTTTCAATTTTATCGAATTATTTACCAGAATTAATACATTTGAAATATAATGTATGAATTAAATATAAAAACGTTAATACGAACAATATGTCGGTTCGGCCGGTGCAAAGGAGGGATACTTGTTGAACCACAGCAAATACCTCGATTTTCGTCAGGCGTTTAGGTCATTTTGACGAACATTTCATTCATTGTGTTTGCCCTTAAAATAATATTAATTCTAGCCGGATTCGTCGGATACGCGTCGGCCGATATTAAAACTATTCGTTACGGTTTTTTTGTTTTTATGCGCGCGACAATTTTGAAGTCGAATCAATCGAGAAACTCTATACTAATAATGAGTAGGTTATACGGCGATAGAGAAAATCGCGTATAATAACTCTTATACTATAAAAATTATATTTCGTTATCGATAAACTTGCCTTCGTCTCTCCCCACCCACATCCCGTAGCACGTCGAATACGCCCTCGAGTCTAGCGTACCTACCTATATATAATACGTATAAATATATATATATATATAGGTAATATAATCGCCGATATAATATATTATATTATAATAACGCGTAAAAAAATATTAACAGAAAAAAAAAAATAATGGTAATTTATTGGCCACCGTCGTTCGCGGCTGCCAAAACGACGACATATCGCGCGGTGCGGACGAGTGACACTCGGCCGATTCTATCGTATATCCCTCGTGTCGTTATCTGGCACGGTCAAAAAACCCGTCGCACGTCGTCTATATTTACGATGATATATTATTATAGCCGTCGGTTTAGAAAAATGGAAAAAAAAACTATACGAAAATATATTATACAATATATACGTTATTATTGTCGAGTGCTATATTGCGTTATATGCGCACAACGATAAGGCTTTCTCGGATAAGGACTTTTTGCACGGCGGCCACGATAGTACTATACCGATTATAATAATACTAATGGGGCGGTTTTTTCATACATTTTTTTTTTTATTATAATATACGACCGTACGGCGGAATAATCTCCCCGGGGTCTTCCTGTCTCTCAAAAGCTTCCCCTCGACACGTTTTATTCGTAAAAAAAAAAAAGAAAAAAAAGTACGCTCGGCTAACAAATTATATTTCATATTATCAATATTATCGCGTCGTTTGAGTATTATCAACAGTGTCCAGACGTAGGCTAATACGATTTATCTAGATACAGATAAAGATAACAAATATTTGAAATTATCTCCAGATAAGAAAAAGAAAATTGTCTACTGCTGTAAATCACTACTATGCATATTATATAGCTTTTGTACACCTTTGAGTTTTTAACTAACATTAAAATATACAAGTACATTTTTTAGGTATTTAATATTTCCTACTATATGAACCATTAATAAAACATTTACTTTTTGTTTTTGTTTTTTTGGTACATTTCATCTAGATAATTTTTAAAAATATAATAATATTTTTATATTAGAAAATGAATTATCGTTTTTATTTCAATAAACATTTCTAGACTATTTGGAAACCGGTGAAACTCCCCTATACCGCCCAGAATAATCATATTCCCGTTGGCAACGATTAATATTATTTATACCGTTGAATTTAAATGTTACATTTTCGACTTTCCGACGGAAACCCGCGTAGCCCGAAGTGTGTACGTTTGGATTGTAATTATTATTATGTTTATTTTTTTTTTTTTGTTCCTGTTGTTGCTTTTCGGACCAAAAAAAAAAAAATCGCCAAGCCAACGGCCGCCGTTCGTAAATAATCGTCGGCGGTCCGGCGTCGTTTTTCGATTTCACGGCGCGGAGAACATAATAAATATATAATACGTATAAACGACAGATGGCTATTATATATTATATATATCTGGTCGATTCTCGTCTCGTATGCGATATAACATGACGGGGACGGACGGACGAATATAAAAAGGTTTTCTCCGATCCCTGAAATAAAACGACGGCGCAGTTTGTTTTTGTTTGACGCCGGTGTGCGTGTATCCCCTTTGGAGTCGATATACGCCGCCGCGCGCCGGCCAACAGCTGCGGCAGCCGTCGAGAAAATATTACATAAAACGTCCGACGCGAACACGGACGGACCACTGGTTGGGGCGAAGAAGATTTTGGGGTTTTTTTTTTTGTTGTTAAAGAACGTTACTGAGACGTATCGACGGGTCGTAAAAAAAAAATAAATAAATAAATAAAAAAATAAATAAAATCCCGAGTTATATAATAATATATAAAACAACGGTTTTTGGCCACGTGCGGTGCTGATGCCGGACCGTGTATTTCTGCTACTTCTGCCGCTGCTACTGCAGCCGCTTTCGCTATACATTGTAATAGACGAGAAGAAGAACAGTGACAACCAGTGGCAGTGTACGGTTTCGGCGATTCGGGGGAAAAAATTACAAAATATCAACCGTGAAACGTGTCACGTTATCACTTTGTTATCATTAATGTCACGCTATATGACGATAGTAATATGTAATCAATGTATATGGTAGTGTTAGTTGTGAATATAACGTAGGTGTCGTCCGAAACCGTCAAATTTATTCAAAAGGGACACAGTTTGCCAACGATTATTATTAAAAAAAAAATACAATTTTAAACGATAATTTATTTTAGTCTATGTAACACATAGTTACTATATGAGAAATAACGTCTAAAAAGTTTCTCTCTTTCTATTTATCCGTCTATATACATCCGCTTTGCAGGTGGGTGGGTGGGTGGGTGGGTGGGCGTACATACTATATAGGTTTTTTGTTTCTCGGTAAACTTTTTTTTTAATACACGTGCAAATTGTTTGTCTGTACGTGGACGAGTATTTTTTTTTTTATATTTTTAAATAATATATAACGGTAAAATAATTGTACTAATTTTTTTATTGTTTTTTTTTTTCAGATTTTCGTTTCAAAGTGTAAACATATTATATTCATCAAAGTCGTGGGTACGTATAATACACTATATTATAATATGCATTTTATAACAAAATTATATCAAATATATTCAACGCACATGCGTTTAGTAATCAAACGATAAACCTAGTTTTACATTATATAATACTATATACGAAATGTGTTTTTAATTTAATTTGTTTTGTTTTTTTATCGTACGGAACGAATACGTACGAAAACTTTATGTTTTTTAAACACACGTAGGTACTTACTTATAATAATAAATGCATGCAAATAGGACTATACAAATCATATAGAGTACGAGTATTTTTGAAGAAAAATAAATAAATAAAAATGTGTCAGAAAATTCAGTGGACCGGACGTATTTTTTTTTTTTTTTTTTTTTTTTTTTTTTATAATGGATTTCTCTTTGTAATATAATATAATATTATCTAACAATATTTGTTATTCTAATTTCGATTTAACGCGGCGTATAGGAACGACGATAGCGACGTCGAGACCTTCATATCTATATAACGATATATTATATTCTAGTACAAAACACAATTATTCTATTTAGTTTTTAAACCGATTTTGTTTAACGGCGACACCACTGACTCGTTTTTATTTTTTTATTTTTTCATATATATATATATATACGTACTCGTAATATAATTACACATTTGCGCGTTTTTATGGTATAAAATATAACCATATAGATAATTAACACGTGGATGGATAATTCCTATATTTCAAATTATTATTACGATTTTTATTGCTGTTATACTTTTCTAACATCGATAATTCATATTATTCATATTAAGAATATTTTAGGTTATACTTTTTTTAAATTTAAGAAGTAACGGAAAGACTAACAAATAAATAATAATTATTATTAGATGACAATGTATTAATTACTAAAGTTACCAAAACGATAACCGCTATAACCGGTGTGATAATGCAGCATGGAAGCGATCATAAAATTTAGCACAAGGTTCGTTGTACTTGGTAATAAAATAAAATAAAAGTTGAATGTAATGCAGTTTAAGTGCAAATTTCGATGAAAAAAGTAAAAAAAAAAAAAAACATGAATATAATTCGCGTTCTATTTTCTTGTTTACGGAATTTGTTTGGCTCTAAAAATAAATGGTCGAAAATACCGAACTTTGCTCAGAATCGTTTTTCGTTAACGATTATGTATCGTTGAGTGTATAAATAAAAAAAATTACACTCTATATCCTCGACTTCCTCGACACGTACAACGGTGGCCCCGAGCAGCTTATCCTAAATACGTTTTCAAACAAATTTTAGTTTTTGATTTCGGACGTTTTTTTATTTTTTTTTTTTTTTCCAATAGATTTTTTCTTGTCGTATAACATTATTTTATATATTTGTTTTTGTCGTAATAAATCAACGATTATACTTATTCATTCCGTGGCGCGCGTTATTTTCAATAGAATCGAAACAGCACTAAAAAAATAAATATATATATATACTTTTTTCGCGTTTATCCCCGTTTCGAACACAAATATATTGTAAAGTTTTGCCGGTCGCCCGGATAACAGATGTAGTGTTGTTCTAGATTTTCGACAAAGGGAACACGTATTATTATAATACACATATTATTATTGGTTAACCAATACGCGTGCAATAATGCAATTTTACGAGTAGGTTTATGTATAATGTAGTACGTATATATTGTATAGGAGGTACAGCTATATACGAAAACGCGATCATCAATAATCCAGAAACAGAAAAAGACAAAAAGAAAGAAAGAAAGAAAGAAAGAAAGAAACCGTCGACGGCCGTCGTCGTCTCTAATGTACGAAAAAGCTTACATTACTAGTTGATTTTTTTTTTTCCAACATTGACAAACTAGTTTTCCGGCGCTCCCTTTCCGCCGTCCGTCTCCTCTCCACCGATCGTTGAGCGCGCGCGGAATCGACGACGACGACGACACGACGACGTGCAGCAGTGCCTATACAATAATAATAATAATAATAATATGTAAGTGTATAAAACGTACGAGTACGAAAGTACATTTTATACATATATATATATATATATATATATAATATTATAATAATCGTGAACTCGACCGGTCACGATATTGCAACGCCTCGAGTGGTATACAGGTACCGGCTCGAGTATTATAAAAAAAAAAAATAATATACTCGTATAACGGTTTTTTGGTTTTTTTTAAATTTTTTTTTTTTTTTATCAATATTATATATAGAAGAGAGAAAAAAAATGCATAATATATATATATATATATATATATATATATATATATATATATATATATATATAGAGATCGGATGCAGAAAAGCGCATTAGCACCGCCCCCGGCGGGTAATACTATCGATCGTCGTGATTGTTGCGTACCCTGTACACTACTACGCCCGCCTACGTACCCGCGCGCCGCCGGTCGCGCCCGGCGTTTAATAAATCGATTTACACGGCGGCGTATTAGCCGCGACGCACGCCAATTTAATAATATTACATTACCGGTATAATATTGTTTTATAAGGGCCTTGCCAATAAATCCGGTCGTCGGTTGTTACAATAATAATAATAATAATAATAATACACCGGGTGCCGGCAGTTCGGCGGTAGGAAAGAAAGTAAAAGAAAAAAAAAAATGAAAAATGAAAAATTAGAAAATAATTGTAAAATTGCATTAATCACACGGTACGGAGAACGTGTTGTATAAGTATTATTATAGCTGTGCGTTGTTGTTAACGTTTCTTTTTAAAATAAAATACCGTCCCGGATTGTCAAAAGGGAATTTATTAAATATTCCTCGTCCCTACGGAATAACAAAACAACAACAAAAAAAAAAAAAGGAATCCGTCCTTTGTCTCATTCCTCCGCGTTGTATTATTATTAATATTATTATTTTGTTTTAAAATAACAAGTTTTTCGAATATAAACAAAATATTATTAAATATAACATAACATTATATATATATATATATATATATATTAAAAAAATTACGTTCCTGTACGTTCCTCGATAAAAGAAACGTTACAAATTATTATATATTTATAAAAAACAAAAGAAAATAAATAGTTTTCAGTCGGTAAAATACATTAAATTACACAAACGTTTTAAATTAAAACAAATAGTTATTTAAACTAACCGAAGTTAATATTTAAAATTATTCCTCTCGTATCGCAAATTGAAATTATCTCGGTTAGTCGTTCTCACGCATTGTTCTTATCAATTTTCAATATTATTCTATGATTTCTATGGAATAATATTACTTGTTTAGAGACGATAATATTAAACAAATCGTTTGAATAATTAACAGTCGAGACGATTTTTGTAACTACGGCCAAACCCATCTCTGTAGTATACATTAACCGTTTATAATAGTACACGTCGATGCAGTGTAGGCAGTGTTGGAATTGTCATCTAAACGATAATTTAGATAACGGTATACTATCTTTTTTTCTTTTTTTTCTTTGGCTTATTCGAGGCCATTTAGGCTCATTACCGCTTCCACAATCTTCTTCTACGTACGTTTCTCTGCGTGTCCGCCATCTCTTCTCCATTCAGCACCCCTAGTAGCCACATGGTGTCCTTTAACTCGGCATTCCCATCGTTGTCTTGGCCTTCCCCTTGGTCGGCTTTTATTGGGATTCTGTGTAGTGACAGTCCGTAAAGATTGGCCCACTGTCCTCCTCCATACATGCCCGGCACACTTTAATCTATGACTCTTGAGTGTGGCCACAATATTGGTATCGCTGAATAACGCAATAAGTTCTCTGTTTGATTGTATTTCGTAACCGTCTTCCACGTTTCTCTTTGGCCCAAATATTCTTCGTAAGATTTCCCTCTCAAAAATTATTAATTTATTTTAATCCGACTTCGCGATCCACAGGCGTATAGTACAATTGGTCTAACGGGGGGATCTTATATAATCTTTTTTTGTTCTACTCCAAAAATTAAATCAAAACTACACTATCTATTATCTAGATATAAAATCAAAACGTCTTTATCTTCTCAATTCAGGTGCGTGTAAGCAATGCCGCCCCCCCCGCCAAATTCTTGAAAAAAAATAAAAATAGGGAAATTATTAATTTCAGTTTGCCGTAGGACCGAAGACGACTGTGATTCGGGACGCATATCAGTTTGGTACTCATAAAAGTTGGATATATAGTTTTCGGTTGGGTTTATGGTTACGACTTTCGTACTACCGTATCGATATGGTGATGTATTTAAAATATATTTATATATATATATATACGTTTTCCTGAAGTTTCTGAAGGGGGCGAAAGTTGATGAAACTGCCCTCGCCCCCCCCCACCGTCCATTATTCCCTTGTAATGTTACGTGCCCGGCGTGGTATAACAGTCACGTGTTTTCACATCGCCGTAATAATTGATTTTGTCGGCGAGTTAATAATAATTAACGGGTTCGGGGCGCCGGCGATGACGTGACGTGTGTGTATATATGTAATAAAACCATTGCGTATATACACAGTAAAGGTTTTATATACGAAAAAGCAATAAATACATTAGGAAACGAATTTCAATTTCGCTAAAAGTCACCTCGAGCCGTCGTCGGCGGTGGTAATATAGAGGTAATCGTTACGTACCCATATATATATATATATATATTATATAGTTGCATGTTCACGACCCCACCACCCTTCCCTCGGTAACTGTTGAAAATCTAATCACGTAGCCAATCGGCGTTAAAAAAAAAAAAAAAAAAAAATAAAAATAGTAATAGTAATAATAATCTCGGGACGAGTGTTTCTTCAATTATTACGCCGACTACGTCTCGAACGCCGGGGGTGCGGATCCAAACGGCCCGGGGCCTTCGGCGGGCGTATAGGGGAGGAATGCGGGCGGCGCGCCGAGAATCCGTAAAAACCCCTCGTCGGTTCCGTGATTATTATTTCACTTGTATACACGGTGCACGCGCGCGTATATAATATAACGCGGTGGTTCGCAGGCAATTCCAAAACGGAAATGAAACCGCCGTGACGTGTGTGTTTGCGGCAGTGATATACGTATATAAATATATAATATACATATATATATATATATATATATATATATATATATATATATATATAAATCGCGTATTGACGTAGAGGCGGTCGCGGCGAAATGAAAGGGCGGAAAGGGGAAGACTTTTCACGCGGGTACGACGTACCGTATACACGTTATATATAATAACGATAGCGGTAGTTTGCCCGAAAACAGATAAAAGACTTGGGGGGGAGTTACGATTCGATTCGTGTGCCTGATGTAATATATATATATATATATATATATATTGCATGTACCGGAAACCGGCCGAAAGTAGATTTACCGCGGCGGATTTTTATTGGTTCGTCATAAAAATCGATGCCGAAATATTATTTTTGACGATATCCCCACCCCCCACCACCACCACCACCACTGCGCGATCGCGTGATATCTCATGGCACGTGTTCGCGTGTTTCGTTTGTTACGTATATACTCCACTGGGCTCGTGCTATACAAATAGTCTACGATCGAAAAACAATAATAATATATTTAAAAAATTGTTTTTGATATTAACTGGTGGGCGGACCGATGATATCCTATCCGACATTTGAGATAAATAACCGCGATGAGCCGATAGTGAAATTTACTGATATGCCGGTTGAAAACCTTATTTTTTTTTTTTTTTTTTAAACGTTTTATTCGTATTCCAGAACCAGATTATTGACGGGTTTTCTTCAAAAGTATCCGGTCAAATGTCGAAACCCCTCCCCCACCCCCCGATATTCCGATATCTTTACCACTAAAAAATACTGCATAAAATATCAAGTATAACATTGCAAGTTGTATTGAATAAGTCTATAGACCTATGAAGATATGGACTGCATTTTTCATTCACCTCTTAATTGTCTTTGAATGAGAGAGACAGATAGATATTGGGAGATATCACGGAGTAAACTACAATTTATATTAATTTATTATCCAACATTTTTATAAATAAATATTATGATTAAAAAATTAAGCTATATTGCTATATTTAGTGACGTTTATTATTAATTTGCCCGTGTTATCCCCCCCCCCTCAACCTAAGATCTATCTGTTTCTTTTACACGCCTACTGGTTTATATTTCTCGTTCCGGGCTCAGTCCATAAATGTATAGAGATATTCGCTTATGCCGTGAATTATACGATGATATAGATGACAATAGAAACGATTCATTTCAAATATCACGATAAAATCAATGGCGTAAACGGATATATCGATACGATTTGCCCCCTCTCGGTATATATGTATATATGTATATATGGCTGCCGGGTTTCCCGTTTAATCATAATGCGGGGCCGGCTGTCCCGGAGTTGTTTCGCGTAATAACAATACAATCACCGCGCGGTTTGCACAGGGTCGCGTGCGACGAGTAAAACGTTGACGTCATTTCGGCGCGGGTTTTACGGTCGGGTCGCGCGGACCGCGGACCTCTGTAGCACGGCCGGGCGCAGGCATTAAAACGCAGTCCAACGCGGGGTAGGTTAGTTTAGGCAGGGCAGATTGGATCGGCAGAAAACTCCGCTACTTGAACTTTTGTGTTCACCATCGAAACGAAATAAATATCGTAATATTTTCGTCCCATAATTCGTTTTTTTTTTTTTTTTAACTTTGACTTCATATAATCAGCATGGTTAGTGTAGTAAACTATTTTGTGTGAACGAACGTCTTCGATTAGTAGTTTGTCATCCATTGTGATATGAATAATGATGATATGTGATATGCAAGGAACCATTGAAATAAAATAATATGAAATATATTAGATTTTTTTTTTTACGGAAACTGCTTTTGACACGTTCACAGTAATCTGTGTCACAGACACTGCGCCGAAGCTGGTCCGTGCATTGCACTGAACAGCTCTGCTCTGCCTTGCCTTGCCTATCAACTAACGCTCGTGTGTTCAAACTTATGTACCACAAAAGCGGTTTGCTACGCTGCCATACTACACTTGATAGTGAATACAAAAGTAAAAGTTCGTCCATTTCTTCTTCGTCTGAATCAGACCCGGAACTTATGTCTGGTTCGTTTTAGTTCGGCCATAATTTGTACGTTCTACGACCGATTATACACAAAGTTGGGAAGAAACTGCGTCTCAACGTGCGCCCAGCCTAATAGAAGTGGCGGGAAATCGCGGCGCGCCAAAAAGAAATCGGGCCGTACGTATTTCGAGGGTAATAATTAGAACGCGCGCGCGAGGGTCTAACCTTCGAGGGTTCCGGAAATGCGACGAAGCTGTGCGAGGGGGGAAACACACGCCGCCTGTGTAACCATTCCGTGCGTTTTATCGGAGAGAATCCCCGGCAGCGCTCGGTTAATAATAATAATAATAATATATCGGCGGCCCCCTCTCTTTGATTATACGACAATTATTTCCGGAGTGACTCTAAATGTTTTATATATATATATATATATATATATATATATACACCGACAAATACAATATGTATAATATTGACGGCTGCAATATTATAGATTTCCTGAGAGACACGCGTCGTTTACTTCGCCGTCGTTCGACGATAAACACCGGGGTGTGCACTCTACTATGATATTGAAAAAAAAAAAAAAAAAAACCAGGCGATCGTTTTATATTATACGATAATACGACATTTTCACGTACAACAAAATACTATACTCGCACGATGTTATATACATAAAAATCGTATTATATAAAAGCGTTTTTTTTTTTTTTTTTTTTTTTTCGTTTTTATACATATAATAATAATATAGGCACGTATCTTTAAAGTCTGTCGTGCAGTGGCCGCGGAGCATTCGATTCGAAATAAGTTTGTTATCCACGGTTCGGCGGACGGAACGGACGACGAGAAGGGGAACGGTTTTATCTCGAGCCCAACACGCCTTGCGTGTTCAACGGCGTGCGCCAAATTTCGTAATCTCGCCGGTGACGTGTACAGGTTTTTTTTTTTTTTTTATACATATATAAAGGAAGGCGGCACGTCCTTTGACGCGACAAAGTCTATTGAAACTCCGAACGCGATGGGGCGACCAGCGGTTCCCGATCGTCGGCGACATCGATGCTGTGCGTTGGTCTTCTTTAGGTGAGTAAAAATTACCGACACATGTAAACGTATGGGATCGGACGCGGAATTCGTCATTGCGCCACCACCGTCGACAACACTCGGCATTTGTTTTACAATTGGGCCGCGAACCGTTATCACGGTGTGCACGCCGTCCATCGGCGTTCGATAAATTTCGTAATCGCGCTGGTAATGTGCACAACGTCGTTCATTTGTTATTATTATTTGACGTGGTGCACGTCATTTGGCGCGATTATGAACATTGAAAACTTCAAACGCGAATATGTCACCTGCTCTACAATCGTCCGTGTCGGAATCCACGTGTGTGTTTAACACGCGTTCTTAGTTACGTAAAATTACGCGCGTGTGTAAGTGAGATCGGACGCGGTCCGTCTCCCCGCCGCAAATCAGTACTTTTTTTTTGTATAATATATTTTTGATCATTGTATTATCCGGGAAAAAATGTATTCTTTTTTTTTTTTTTTTTTTTTTGTAAACTTATAGTTATATTAGAAACAAATATTGTATTTTGTCATAAAAACACGAAAACTTGTCATTACTATAATACGTTAGCCGAATTGTTGTTTATATACGTGGTTAAGAGGACGCGATACAATCAGTATTTAAGGGGTTGCTTATAGGCAATTCTGACGAAAAAGTTCGAAAAAATATTAATTTATCAACTAGAAATATATTCAAATTCAGTAATAAAATGCATGTCCGTATTCATAGTAGAACTACCAAAATTTCACAGCACGTGCAGTTGAACATTATCTGTATCGTAGTGTGCTTACATTTTTGATAATATAGGTACAAACAATATTTATCAGTTTAAAAACGATCAATTAGTTTGGTTTATTAATTTACTTATAAAAAATTATTAGACAGTTGCACTAGCAAAATAAAAATGTTCTAAAACAAGGGCACACCACGACACAAATACAGATCTTCTTAATGTTCTGTGCAATTTTAGTAACTCAACTGTAAATACTGAAAGTTAATAAGATAAAGTAATCCCGTGGTACACATTATTTACAATCGAATTTACGGGAGGTATCACATCCTCTTAAAAGCAGCTCTTAGAGCTTTATTTTGTAATTTGTGCGAGTGTTTTCCTGGGGCTGTAGACCCCATTGTCAAGCCTTAAATGTTCAATAGCGAGCAACAAATTAAGTAGTCACGATGATGGTGTGGACGTGGTCCTATATTTAAACGTGACGCCGTGCACATCATTTGTCGTGATTATGTTAATTTAAATCTTCAAACGCGTTTGGGCAAACAGAATCCTTGCAGTGTCAGTACTCCAATCATCATCTTCGCCATCAACCGGAGTTTTTACCGGATCTTGGGTGAGGTATATTGTAAACGTGTAAGTAAAATCGGACCAAATTCATGTCATCTCCGCCGCCACAGTCCATAACACGAATAGAGTTTATCAGTGGCGCAGCCAAGGAAGCCAAAACACCCCGTTTTAGGTGTCTGGACATCCCCCTCGAACCGTATATATATAAAAATTTTATATTTTTTTTGTCGTATATAGAAAAGTAAAAATCACTCATGATTTGACAATTACATCGATTATATGCGTTTTCTAATTTTATGGTTTGTTTTTTTCAGTCTATCGATCACTGTGTAGTGCGGACACCAGTGGCGTCTTCAGAAATGAGTAATGGCGGAGGATTTGTGTAAGACGGACGGACAACCCCTTGAAAAAGTCATGAGTCGGTAATTAATGTTCTTTGTACAATGTATATTAATTTTATCTTAGTATTATCCGAAAAATATGTAGTTTTTTTTTTCTGATCCCTTAGTTGTAATAATAATAAAAAAAAAAAATTGTATTTTTTTTATAAAAACACGAAATTTGTCATTACTATAAAATATTAGACGGATAATTTGTTTACGTTGTTATCAGTAGCTCTTAGGGTTGTATATTTTAATTTGTACGAGTGTTCTCCAACGGCTGAAAACCATTTTCAAGCCTTTCGTGTTCAATAGCGTGCAACAAATTACGTAGTCACGATGATGGTGTGGACGTGGTCCTATATTTAAACGTGACGCCGTGCACATCATTTGTCGTGATTATGTTAATTTAAATCTTCAAACGCGTTCGGGCAACCAGAATCCTTGCAGTGTCAGTACTCCAATCATCATCATCGCCATCAACCGGAGTTTTTACCGGATCTTGGGTGAGGTATATTGTAAACGTGTAAGTAAAATCGGACCAAATTCATGTCATCGCCGCCGCCACAGTCGAAAACACAAATAGAGTTTATCAGTGGCGCAGCCAAGGAAGCCAAAACACCCCGTTTTAGATGTCTGGACATCTCCCTCGAACCGTATATATATAAACATTTTATATTTTTTTTTGTCGTATATAGAAAAGTAAAAATTACTCATGATTTGACAATTACATCGATTATATGCATTTCTAATTTTATGGTTTGTTTTTTTCAGTCTATCGATCACTGTGTAGTGCGGACACCAGTGGCGTCTTCAGAAATGAGTAATGGCGGAGGATTTGTGTAAGACGGACGGACGACCCCTTGAAAAAGTCATGAGTCGGTAATTAATGTTCTTTGTATAATGTATATTAATTTTATCTTAGTATTATCCGAAAAATATGTAGTTTTTTTTTTCTAATCCCTTAGTTGTAATAATAATAAAAAAAAAAAATTGTATTTTTTTTATAAAAACACGAAATTTGTCATTACTATAAAATATTAGACGGATAATTTGTTTACATGGTTATCAGTAGCTCTTAGGGTTGTATATTTTAATT
Source organism: Tuberolachnus salignus (assembly GCA_956483605.1). Classification (NCBI taxonomy): domain Eukaryota; kingdom Metazoa; phylum Arthropoda; class Insecta; order Hemiptera; family Aphididae; genus Tuberolachnus; species Tuberolachnus salignus. The sequence continues at coordinate 19,468,168 of OY101432.1, forward strand.
TGTACGAGTGTTCTCCAACGGCTGAAAACCATTTTCAAGCCTTTTGTGTTCAATAGCGTGCAACAAATTACGTAGTCACGATGATGGTGTGGACGTGGTCCTATATTTAAACGTGACGCCGTGCACATCATTTGTCGTGATTATGTTAATTTAAGTCTTCAAACGCGTTCGGGCAAACAGAATCCTTGCAGTGTCAGTACTCCAATCATCATCATCGCTATCAACCGGATTTTTTACCGGATCTTGGGTGAGGTATATTGTAAACGTGTAAGTAAAATCGGACCAAATTCATGTCATCGCCGCCGCCACAGTCGAAAACACAAATAGAGTTTATCAGTGGCGCAGCCAAGGAAGCCAAACCACCCCGTTTTATTTGTCTGGACATCCCCCTCGAACCGTATATATATAAAATTTTTATATTTTTTTTTGTCGTATATAGAAAAGTAAAAATTACTCAAGATTTGACAATTACATCGATTATATGCTTTTTCTAATTTTATGGTTTGTTTTTTTCAGTCTATCGATCGCTGTGTAGTGCGGACACCAGTGGCGTCTTCAGAAATGAGTAATGGCGGAGGATTTGTGTTAGACGGAGAGACAACCCCTTGAAAAAGTCATGAGTCGGTAATTAACTTTCTTTGTATAATGTATTTTTTATCATAGTATTATCCGAAAAATATGTAGTATTTTTTTTCTGATCGCTTAGTTGTAATAATAAAAAAAAAAAAAAGTTGTGTTTTTTTTGTAAAAACACGAAATTTTCATTACAACAATACATTAGACCAGTGATAGGCAAAGTACGGCCCGCGGGCCAACTCTGGCCCGCGAAAGTATTTAATCCGGTGCGCCGAGGGTCCATCGACATGGCTAGTATATTACCCGTATAGTATAAAAAAAATTACTGAAATATTCCGAAAATTGTTGAAGAAAATAGTTTTAAATATATAAATCGATTGCCTCGGACTGTGCGCGGTCTTACTCTTATAGCGTGGTGTAGGTAGGTAGTACTATAGTAGGTACTACGATAATAGATATATAATTTTTATTTTTGTTCATATTAATATTATATTTCTCGGATCTCGGTTTGGTGTGTCCTTATCTTAGTTTTCGTATAATAATATGTATAATGTACTGATATATATATATATATATATATATATATATATATATATATATATATATATATATATATATATATATAAGTAAATTGATATAATTGCGGAAAAACTCAATCGGAAATCGTTTGACTGATGAACACTTTTTCTCGCTTTTGAAAGTTGCTTCGTGACAGCTGGAACCTGCTTTCGAAAATATTATGGAAAATCAAAAACAATTCCATATATCTCACATGCCTATTATATGATATAATATAGGCTAAACACAAAATGCATTTTTTCTATAATTCTGGCCCTCCTCTAGAATTTCTTAAACTTTGTGGCACCCCCATTAAAAAAGTTTGCCTATCACTGCATTAGACGGATAATTTGTTTACGTTGTTATCAGTAACTCTTAGGGTTGTATATTTTAATTTGTACGAGTGTTCTCCTACGGCTGACAACCATTTTCAAGCCTTTCGTGTTCAATAGCGTGCAACAAATTACGTAGTCACGATGATGGTGTGGACGTGGTCCTATATTTAAACGTGACGCCGTGCACATCATTTGTCGTGATTATGTTAATTTAAGTCTTCAAACGCGTTCGGGCAAACAGAATCCTTGCAGTGTCAGTACTCCAATCATCATCATCGCTATCAACCGGATTTTTTACCGGATCTTGGGTGAGGTATATTGTAAACGTGTAAGTAAAGTCGGACCAAATTCATGTCATCGCCGCCGCCACAGTCGAAAACACAAATAGAGTTTATCAGTGGCGCAGCCAAGGAAGCCAAACCACCCCGTTTTATTTGTCTGGACATCCCCCTCGAACCGTATATATATAAAATTTTTATATTTTTTTTTGTCGTATATAGAAAAGTAAAAATTACTCAAGATTTGACAATTAAATCGATTATATGCTTTTTCTAATTTTATGGTTTGTTTTTTTCAGTCTATCGATCGCTGTGTAGTGCGGACACCAGTGGCGTCTTCAGAAATGAGTAATGGCGGAGGATTTGTGTAAGACGGACGGACGACCCCTTGAAAAAGTCATGAGTCGGTAATTAATGTTCTTTGTATAATGTATATTAATTTTATCTTAGTATTATCCGAAAAATATGTAGTTTTTTTTTCTGATCGCTTAGTTGTAATAATAAAAAAAAAAAAGAATTGTATTTTTTTTATAAAAACACGAAATTTGTCATTACAACAATACATTAGACGGATAATTTGTTTACGTGGTTATCAGTAGCTCTTGGGGTTGTAAAATTTAATTTGTACGAGTGTTCTCCTACGGCTGACAACCATTTTCAAGCCTTTCGTGTTCAATAGCGTGCAACAAATTACGTAGTCACGATGATGGTGTGGACGTGGTCCTATATTTAAACGTGACGCCGTGCACATCATTTGTCGTGATTATGTTAATTTAAATCTTCAAACGCGTTCGGGCAACCAGAATCCTTGCAGTGTCAGTACTCCAATCATCATCATCGCCATCAACCGGAGTTTTTACCGGATCTTGGGTGAGGTATATTGTAAACGTGTAAGTAAAATCGGACCAAATTCATGTCATCGCCGCCGCCACAGTCCAGAACACGAATAGAGTTTATCAGTGGCGCAGCCAAGGAAGCTAAACCACCCCGTTTTAGTTGTCTGGACATCCCCCTCGAACCGTATATATATAAAAATTTTATATTTTTTTTGTCGTATATAGAAAAGTAAAAATCACTCATGATTTGACAATTACATCGATTATATGCGTTTTCTAATTTTATGGTTTGTTTTTTTCAGTCTATCGATCACTGTGTAGTGCGGACACCAGTGGAGTCTTCAGAAATGAGTAATGGCGGAGGCTTTGTGTAAGACGGACGGACGACTCCTTGAAAAAGTCATGAGTCGGTAATTAATGTTCTTTGTATAATGTATATTAATTTTATCTTAGTATTATCCGAAAAATATGTAGATTTTTTTTTCTGATCGCTTAGTTGTAATAATAGAAAAAAAAAAATTGTTTTTTTTTTTATAAAAACACGAAATTTGTCATTACTATAAAATATTAGACGGATAATTTGTTTACATGGTTATCAGTAGCTCTTAGGGTTGTATATTTTAATTTGTACGAGTGTTCTCCTACGGCTGACAACCATTTTCAAGCCTTTCGTGTTCAATAGCGTGCAACAAATTACGTAGTCACGATGATGGTGTGGACGTGGTCCTATATTTAAACGTGACGCCGTGCACATCATTTGTCGTGATTATGTTAATTTAAATCTTCAACCACGTTCGGGTGACCAGAATACTTGCAATGGCAGCACTCCAATCATCGTCGTTGTCATCAACATGTGTTTTCTACCGGTTTTTAATTAAGATGTTCTTATATCTATATTATTTTATTTTATTTTTACTAATAGTTATATTAAAATAATTTTGTACAAGTATTATAAAAACACATAAACTTTACATTGTAATTAATTAACTTTTACATTAGATAAAAAATTAATTTTATAAATTGTTAACAGCAGCTTTTGAGGCTATATAATATTTTTTTTATATTTTAGGGAGAGTGTTTCATAGGAATGCAAACCATCCTCACCCATCACGTATTCAAAGGCGGGCGCCAAATATTGTAATCGCGCTGGTGATGTACGCAGAGTATTTATATTTAAAGTACTACGCTACGAACATCATCAGACGCGAATTACTTTTATTTGAATCTTCGACCAATCGTATTTGGATGACGAGAACTCCATCAGTCGCCGTCATCTACAAGACTAGCAGAATTATTATCATTTCGTAACGTGGGCGGGCCTGACTCGTTGCTCAACCTGTGTTTTTACTGGTTCTTAGGTGAGCAAAGTTTCAGGTGTGCCGGCGTTACGAACAATCGCCAAGACCGTCCGCATCGTCATCTGCCGCAGCACGATTATTGAACGATCCATATGTCGCCTGAAACTTGCTTTGACCTAAATATATTCAAATAAGGTGAGCAAAGTTTCAGGCGTGTAAGTGAGATCGAACAAACGACCATCGCCGTTGCCGAGAATAGTTTTAAAAATTTTTTTGTAAAACACTATAGGTTAAGGTATGACGTAATTTTCTAATTTTTGTAAACATAAAAGATATCTAGTTTTATATTCATTTTATATAATATGTATATTGTATATCCATTTTGGAAATTCAACTAATCTATCCCCCTAACCTTTGTATTTCATGTATAACAACCACCACCATATTACTCGTAATATTACTTTGTTTTTATATACCTATATATAGTATATTTATTTATTTTATATTATATAAGGAATAGTATTCAATAATTGTGTTAGAATTTAATTCTCAATACTTAATTTCTTCATTAGCTTTATTTATAATAGAATTACGTAAGTTGCGGTTTTTTATGTTTATTGACTATTAATGTAATACATATTATGTATATATGTAAATAATATTAGGTACTAGTATGTTATTATTTTGTATAATGGAATTATTTAAATTGAATTTGTTATACTATAATGTAATTATTATGTATTTATAGTTATATTCGTACTTTTACGTATTATGCATATATATAAATAATATTAGATACTAATGTCATTATTTTGTATAATGGAATTATTTAAGTTGAATTTGTTATACTATAATGTAATTATTATGTATATTTTCGTGCTTATACGTATTGCCATTGATTATAAATACTATAGATTGTTCACTACTGTATATTAACGCGGCGTACTACTTGTCGGCTGCCGTAAAAAGCGCTAGTAGTAAGGATGGGAGGGGACCGTTCGGTGATCTTATCGCCATCTATCGGGAGTTAGATGCCGTCGAAAAACCGGTCAGAGAGCAATCTATTAGGTACTTATATGATATTTTTCTGTATGGAAATAGTTATTTAGAAAGAAAAAAAAAATCTAATAACTAGAAAAAATAAAGTACGAAAACATGGAAAAATTTAATTTTAAAATTTTGTTAATTTAAAATCTAAGTTTAAGAATTTGTCTTGTAATTTTTTTTTTTGTATACAGTGTACAGGTACACCCATGTTACTTGAAACGTAACGGGGATTCCCTTATCATTCTTTGTGTAACATAGTTTACGCAGCATAGCAATTTAAACCATTTTGTGTACATCAGTCCTCAATTTCCAAAAATTGTATTTAAAATTTTATTAAACTGTATAATATAAAAATTAAAACTAAATTTAAAAAAACAGCGTGGCCTATCTCATTTCACGCTGAATTCAAATCTGTTGTTTAAAATTCTTATCGCTTCACTATATCGATCGATGGACAAAAACTTGTTGTAAAACACTATGCTACGAATGTGTTAGACAACGAAAAATAAGGGAATCACCGATCCGTTTCGAATCCCCTCAATCTTCAAAACCATAATAATAATTTTAAGAATATAACAATTTGTAATAACCTGTCCCACGTCAACTTTGATCAAGATGCGGGATAAAAATGAACAAATCACGACAGTTGGCAACCCTGTGGAAGACTATTGGACGGCCGCTGAACCAACTTTTCTGATGAACTTCTGGTAAAGATTTATACTTTTTTAACGATTCAAAAAGACGTTCACCCCACTTTTTCTGTCTCAGTCAAACTGCGGGGAACATAGCATAAGACGATACGTTTTTTTTATTATTCCAAATAGATATATGTTATCATATAACATTCAATATATATCTTTTAGAAATTCCAACATTTTTAAATGACTAGAACTTTTCAAAATATTAAATTTAAAAAAAAAATCCATCGTCTTTGCTTTCTATAATATTGCCCTTTTTTAATTATATAATAGGTGCAATCTGCGTAAGCATGTTACCGGTTAGAACATTTTTATGGGGTTACACAAATTCAATTCATATAAACTGAAAAATAGCTATACGCAAAATATCAGTAATTTTAACGAGTTTCGTCCAAATCTGAACCGATGACCATGGTTTATATACCGATATTCGTTCCATTTTCTGTACGTGATTTTTTTTAAATTTTGTAATAAAAAAATCGTTTTTAAACAGTAGTTGTGTAGTTAGTGACAGCACAGACGGTTATAACAATTATTTAAGGACAATTAAACGCGAATAGTTTTTGCTATTTAATAATCTTTATTTTTACATCGAATTTTTTTTCTCCAAATGTACTTGTGCATATGCGTCAACCGTTTTATTTTCAAGTTTTCAACAATCAGTCATCACATTTATTACGGTACTTACTATAACTTATTATAGCCGCATATAATATATATATATATATATATTTATGACAACTGCAGCTGTGTAAGAACATTACTTTCTTGTTAATAATAAATTTTTTTTTAAATTTACTCAGTATGCGATTTTTTATTTTTTTTTTAAATTCTCGAAATCCGTATAATAATAGTTTTGCAACAGCGAGAGACGGCGTCGTTAATTTTTATAACCCAGTAAATGAATGATTCCTTCTTTTTTTTCAGTATAAAAACGTTGAGGTATTTTTAGTTTTATTCAAGTTTGTATACTACATTTTATGTCATAAGTACCTACGTGTTTTATTATAGCTCCGTCACAGTGCAGTAATGCTCGTGACACCAAATAAATAATTAAAAAACCGGACACACTTCGCATCATGAGTAGGCAACTGCTGTTGGTGATGGGAAGTTGGCAAGGTATAAGATATGATTCAATTCATATACCGAAAGCAACGGAAAATCATTGCAATCAAAATACAATTCTGAACGGAACTCGGTAAACTGGTGAGGTTAGGTTAAAGTAATATAAGTTCTGATGTTTTTTTTTCCTTTATAGCTAAGGTAACCCAGAAATCAACACATATAAAACAAAGAACATAAGAACAAATGTTTAAAAAAAAGTAACATCAGGCAGTAGATGAAAGTACGTATGGCAACCAGTATATCTTTGATCATGAGTTTTACTAACCGAAAAAGTGTTTTCCTAGACAAAACCACAATTATAAAACTAATAGCCTTTTTGCTACACTCAAAATCTAAATAAAATAACAACTACTTTTTATTCACTTAACCAAGAGAAACCAGAAATCGATGAAAGAAAAATTTTTAATTCTCGTAAATTTCTTTAAAGTCCGAAATTCAAGTGTGAGCATCCGCCAAATAGAGATTGAAATTCTAAGTGTTCCCAAACAATCGTTATGTCCGCGTACGTTCAAAATTATATAAATCTGAACCATTTTCTATTTCGTTATAAATATTAGATTAATTCTGCATTGAAAAAAAATTGTATAGAGCGATTACGTTAAAAACAAGCAAAAATCGTTTTTCCACTTGTAAAATCGATAATGCACCAAATTCTAATTACAGAATAATAAAAATTATGTCAAGTCGATTTAAAAATTTACAATAAATTTGAACTAATAAGTTTTATATAAAACAATGTATCTATTTATGATTAAAATTTTTAAAATTATTAATCATGTCCTATGACTTTCTAGCCTTATCAATCGGAGCAAACCTTCGTTTCTTATCCAAACTCATTCTCAATCAAATTGATTCTTCTTCCCTACTTACAAATATCAGTTTTAGAGGTCCCCTCCCCGTTCCTTTGTTCCCTTTCATATCTCTCACCATGCTTTTAACTTTCTTAGAAATGGCCCATTGTAACTGTGGCCCACAGTTCAAAATTTAACCTTTATTTGTCACCTATTGTTTTTCAATGTACACTTCTCTATTATTATATTGCTGTAAATATCTTTGGCAGTTTGGACGCAAACCCGTTAAATAAAATTAAATAAAACTAATCTACTTAATAAGAGATACGTTTTATTTTACAGAATGAATTGTTCATAAAAAGAAACTAATCGATATTTGTTTATCGGTCGGTCAGTCGGCCTTCGTGTAAAAAAACATTTGTATTATTAATATATATATATATATATATATATATATATATATATATATATATATATATGTGTTTAAAAATATTATAATATTATTCGAAAACACCGATATTAAAAAAAATTTAATATTGGAATTATACATACGATTTCCGCGTCAAGTCAATAAAATATTGGCACCGGGTGCCTCGATTTATAAAATAATATAAAATATATATATATTTTTTTTTTTATTCATATTAAGAACATAATAATAAAAAAACTCTCCAATCACCATCGGTATAATAAGCAGCCCCCCACATTTTCGACGGATTAAAATATACAAAACAAATTGTAGTATTTATAGTATTAATATTTTATTATTATTTACGGTGAACACGAATGTAATGTAGGGCGTCGTAAAATTACCGTTTCCCAGAGCTATACAAAACAAAATAGTATTTTGATATTAAAAAAAAAAAAAAAAAAAAAAAAAAACCGAAAAACACAATGACTGTTATAATATTTGTGAGCCCTTGTGTATATACGCATTAGAACTAAATCGTTATTTCGAACCACATGGCACAAATGGCTGTGTTTATTTAATAGGGTAACGCGCGCCGTATAATACAGTATACCTACATCGAAATCCTAATATTTTCCCCTTAGTTTCGATTTTCGTAAAATCATTTTACCATAGTGCCGGGGATTAACCACTATTCGACGCAGTGGCCACGTGCCTAACAGATGCCTCGGATGAATGGCGCTGACAAATACAATTATAAATGTTTTAAATATTTTCCTTTTAGGGGACATCAAAAAAATAGAAAAGATTACTGTTCATGCCACTATTATAGGTGGGAAGTAGGGAAAGTAGACTATAGTAGAGGGGAAAAATTAATATATATATATATATATATATATATATATATATATATATATATATATATCAGTACGCAGTGATAAACTATTGCTGACGAAACTCAGTTCTGAGCGAAATTCAGTAAAATTGTTTTGATTAAAATTCAATATCGTATTAAACTACGAAATAAATCACAATATTATTCATCTAATCGAATCCGCCGCGCTTCAGTTAACATAATGAGCTAGGTCATTCACGTCTTGAATATTTTTTCAATAAAAATCGATTATAATGTTACAGATTATTTTTTTTGTTTGAGGTGATGAGGCAAGGTGTGAGTTAAATAAGACGCACATACGATCAACATTTTGTTAATAGTCAAATTTCAAATCATAAAAAAAATTTCCTATTTGGTATTTATGAATTGATAAATTCAGTATACAATCACTACTACTGTTTAGATACATAACAGTTAATTCAATTTTCGAACGAGTCTTTATCTTCAATATTATAGCTCAACAATGTATAATATGTTTTACATCCATAAAGCAAATATAATATATCGTTATAGTAAAAAAAGTACAAAACAAAAATACTACAAGTTAGAAAAATATACTATAATAATGACTTCCCGATAACTATTTGCCAAATTTACTTTTTCCGAATTGAATATTTCCAATATAGTTTTCCCAATTTCATTTTTCCATAACATTATTCAGAAAACAAAATGACAATCTAATTTTCAATATTTAAACAAAAATAAATTAATGCAACAACAATGATATAATTACATACCTTACAGTTGTTGGTCATAATTTAAAATTTAAATACATTTTTTTTTTTTCATACACGAGACCTAACTACTATTTTTTACGTATTTAAATTTCGAATAATACATATTATGCATTATAATAATACATTTTGTTTGTGTTTTAATTGAGAACGATTTTTATTTATATATATTTAGGGAATTAATAATACACAGTTGCCACATGAAAATATGTTTATAGTAATAAAACGTCTAATAATAAAAATAAAATGATAAATGATGTTTTATAAATTAAATAAAACAAAATTTAAAAAATCATAATTTATTTCATCTTTTTTTTTAAAAAAAAAACAGATTGGGATAAGTGTTTCCCCACCGTCATAGAATAAAATTGTATAATTGTTTATAATTAAAACTTATAAATTATTATTATTTCTTATCGACTTGCCCGAAATAGCGCCCTGTATATGTTTGAGTATAAAATAAAATCGATACACTATATATACATATTATAGTATAGTCTGTGTAGATCGGGTTTTTGGCACAATTAATATTACGAAAAAAACAACAACGGCGACAATTTCGCCGAGTGTAATATCATCAATTCTTTTTGACTTTGGGCTTCTTCGGTTTGCCGCGGCACAAGCAACACGCGAACAACTTGAAAACCGCGAAGGCCACGACCAACAGGCTGGCCAACAGGACGGCCCCGACGTCCAACAGGTAGTATTGGTACCAGTACAGATCCACGGCCGCCGTCCTCAGGTGCGCCGCCCCTCCGTGTCTAATCACGTACTCGATCCAGTAGATGGCTTTGTCCAACGGCCGCTGCGGGTTGTCGTTGAAAATTCTCGACGCTTTCTTGGCGTTGGCCGCATAACTGTGTACGGTAAAAGCAATAAACGTGTGCCGTATTCAAATATTATATACGTAGTTTAGATTTTGAAAACGGTACCTCTAAAATTTCTCGAGCAAAAAAAAAAAAAAATCACCAATTCCTAAAAAAAATACTTCTCGCTGTTCTAATGCGGTAAGTTGGATAGGTAGAATATATATAGGGAAATTTAGTTTTTGTCCGTACGCAACGATATATTATTGCCGACGAAAAACGATTTTGACCGAAGTTCGATTAATCGTTTTTTGAAATGCCGTAATTTTTTTTTACGATTTTCACCAAAATAGACACTTTAAACGCGTATAATTATTACATTACGCTCGACTTTTTTTCTTTCACGCCATTAAGCACAAAAATCGCCAGAATATTTTAACAATTATGGCTAATATTAATATTATTATTATTCTGTGAACATTTCGGATCTTTAAGATAATTTTTAACCGAGTTACAACAAAAAGAAAATATCGAAACTAATACTGTAGTATGGTACCAAATGAATTTACTTTATTTCCCCAAAATGAACATGTACTTTAAAAGGACCAACGAGACAAAATTATGAAAAAGTTTTTCCTACAGTATACAGAAAAGAGGCTAACGAATTCAAATTATTTTTCAAAATTACTAATATAAATATGTTTATTTGTCTTCAAATAATAATAAAAATATAAACACGCAATTTTAAAAATCAAAATATGAATAATGAAAATAAAACGCTAAAAAAAAAAAAAATTAGACGCCAAAAAAGCACTTTGCACCATGGCTAAATTTGGGAGATATTTATATAGTTTAGTTGATCATATACTGGAAACAACGAAAAGTCATTGCAATCAAAAACGATTAGTTGTGTTACTTCAAATAAAGTTCCACAGGACAAAAAATTGGCACTTATTAGGTATGGATTCTCTTATTAATAGATTCTTCGCTGTTGCACTCGAAAGTCCCAGAAAACACGTTAAAAAAAAAAAAAAAAATATTCCGCGTGAAAAACATTCGAATTTTATAATATCGTAATAAATTCACCCCTGCAATCGGAATTCAACCGCGTCGTTTTTCAATATTTATTATTGAATTCCCGGTTATTGTCGTATATATAACTGCGCATTATTGCGTTAACGGTTTATGATTAAAAATCGTTTTCCTACCTACCCGTATACCTATACGATCGTATATTATACGATGAATTTTCGATTCGGTATTTAATGGATTCCATTGGTCGTATTTAATTTCGAAATTCTTGTTCCGTCCCACTCCCCACCCGAGCACGAAACGTCGTATTTCCCTTCCCCTCCCGATTTTACGGCGGGTACATATATTACTATACTCACGAGGGGTCGTCGATGAGACGGTGGAGGGCGCCGTGAAACTTTTCCCGGGTCAATTCAAAGTACGGCACGTGCACGGCGTACCCTCTTTGTTCGGCCAACATGACGTTCATCATCTGATCACCGAACACCGACACGCCCAACATCGGCAATCCGTGGTAAGTGGTCTCGATGATGCTGTGTATACCGCCGTGCGTAATGAACAGTTTGCAATTGGGATGCCCTGGTACAATGAAAAATACGTATATACGGTCGTCGGGTGGTGGTATAGCTCGTAAAAAAACAGCCCGGGGTAATATTTGTATTTTTTTCCCCCAACCGGCCTCGGTCCAGCGGCTATACTGCTGCAACTGACAGCCTCCGATGCGGGCTTCAAAATAACCTAACCGTCCTTGACGGCTTATAGTTAAAGATACCTCGAGCTATTCGATTCTACAGCTTAACAGAAACACTAAATCGTATAATTTCGTATTGTATATTAGACTCGACACTAGAGTCACTTGCTCCGGTGTTAATCGCCCGACCATACCAGATTTGCCCAACACATTCTTATAGCAGCCTACCGTGGAGATTTGCCGGCGGCCTAGTCCAACCCTGGTTAAGCTCACCCAGTTTTTTTAAACGAAAATCAATTTTTTAAAACGTCGACTCCCAAGGGGTTTTTCATTAAGTTATTTGAAGTCGCCCTTACCTAATATGTCGTTTTGCGGAAACCATTTCCGGACGATTACGTTTTTCGGCAGGTCGGGCAGCTGGTCGCTTTCCCATTTCCAAAATACGGTCTGCTTTATGGTGGCGAACGCGGCCAACAACATCGACACCGTTTCCGGGGGCATATGCGACGATTTCACGTTGGAGCCCAAACTGAAGTACACCACGCCGTGCAAAGCTGATTCCATGATAGTTTTCAGCTCCTGTACACCAAATACAAAAACAACAGTGTAAATAAATAAACGTATTGATTTTTTACCTACAGTAAATAGGCTATTATTTATAAATAATTCAAAGTCCCCCACGAGTTTCGTTGAGTTCAATAACTACAAGGAACGCTATTTTTTTTTTTCAAGTTCCATAGTCCACTCTTCATTTATTTTTCCAAATCGAGAACTGGTGATTATCATAGATATCAATTTTTAGCGCGTACCTACTGCGCAGGCTTGCATACCATCATCAAAGCGTCTGCCTTGTTAATATGAATTACTTAATAAGTTAATAAATTCAATTTAATAACGTAATCTATATTTATGGTATAATTTTGCTATGGATTTGTGATAATATCGAAATAACTGATATGATGTTACCAGCACGGTCAAAAGTTGAACCTATTCAACTCCACCGCGATAAATATGAGAGAATCAGAATAGAGTATATCACCCGAAACGACAATACATTGAGGTGACGTACATTATTCTTATCCGGAGGTTGAAATAAATATAGCCTACGTATAATGTCCTGATTAATATCGTTACCTTGGGTAGCTGTACGGGCGGGACGCAGTGCATGCCGGCCACGTTGACGAATCCGGGCACCGTGGGCGCGGGAAAGCCAATGGAGGTCGGGTGGCTGTTAACCAGCGTCAACGACACATTTCGGAGCATGTCGGCCAGCGAGGGCCGTTGCTCGTAGCCCGGGTACACGAAATGTTTGTCGGCCAGGGCCTGTTGCCGGGGCAAGTAAAACGCTCGGGCCAGCCACGTGTTGCACAGGGCACTGATCGTGTTCCGGGCCCGCTGCACGAACGTCATGCGGTCCGTGAAGCCCATCGTGAACTCGGGCACGTACGCCGGGTCGTACGGCTGCCCGTGCCACTGGGACACCCGGACGCTGGTGGACGACGGTAGGATTTGCACGACAGGGGCGCCGTACTTATGGCCCAGCGCCACGAAACTCTCGTGCACAAAGTTCTCGAACAGGACCACGTCGAACGTGCTCCGGTCGTTCCGCAGGAAATTCTGGACGGCCGGTTTGTCGAGGGTCGATTCCGTGTTGAACAGACCAAATCCCCACAAGCCCAGGAAATCGGGTACCCGGGACTTGGCCACGTCTAACATGTTGAAGTCTGCGGACGAAAACGAAAAACGGTTTGAAAAAGAAATTGAAAAATCACAAACAAAGAAAAATTTACCGAAAAAAAGCCACCGTTACTATGCGCGTATATTGTTAATACGATACCTACGGTTAACGCCAGCAGGTTTTATTGAATTTTTTTTCTCGGCTCAAACTGCGTTTGTTCGGATATTTTAGCCGAACATGATTGCCCTGACACTACACATATATCCACTCCTCTCGAATGGAATTACGATCCTCTGAACAACTTCCTTTCGCCCTCCCCTAAGTTTAATAATAGTGTAAACTCACCGAACGACGGTTTGGGCTCGACCTTTATGAAATTGTACGGCAACTGCGTTTCGCCAATCGAGTACGGCGATACCAGCGTCAAGTTGTGTCCTTTGGCAACCAACGCCCTCAACAGGGGTTTAAAGCCCATAAAGTGACTCTTGACTTCGGTCGGCAGAAACGCCAAAACTTTGTAACGGCTCGCATGTTGCTGCTGCGTAGCAAACGCCGAGCACGACAACGTCAGCCACAGAAACACCTTGAAACGTCACGGGAAAACATAGGTAATAATAAATTAATTAATATCGTTCGACGTTTAATATTAATAGAGATGGACGATATTTTTATTCGATAGATCAAAGCGATCTACGACAATTGTGTGCGGAAAATTGAATATCGGCGACTATTAAGCTCGACGACACTTTTGAGCTCGGTGACAAATTGTTATTTATTTATTTTAAAGGAGTATTATGTATATATTTAGAATGATGAAAACCGTAATAAAATACGTTTTAATTATAAAATAAATACTATTTTCGAACGAATGTCGAAAAAAAAGTTGTTTATCGATGCGAGAAATCTAAAATCCAATAGGTTTTTTTATATTAACGGATTTATTTGCACGAATACGAGTCTTATACATACGGCCACATTATTACAGGCGATAATCGTTCAACCAGTGCGGAATGAAAACAAATAAGTGCACTGCACAGCCCACATTGATAAATGTGATGTAAACCATTTGCAAAGGGGGTAAGTGAGTAAATCACCAATCTCAATTGTCACCGAGCTCAATTGTATTCATTTAATTGTCGCAGAACAGTATGCCTGGGGCCTAAACCGATTTTTTCGGTATACCGATTAGTGCAGTGATTACCAACCGGTGGTCAGTTGACTCATTTCAAGTGATCTAAAGCGATACTAAAGAATTTTTCTCCTGATTATCAATTTCTTTTAATTTAAATTTAAAAAACCAATGAGCGAAATTATAATTTCTTGTTACTTACGGTTTGGTTGTACGTAATTCATGACCCTACCACTGGTCAAAGAAAGTCGTGCTAATAAGTAGCATTTATTAAATACATATAAATTTAAACTTTTATTATTTTGTTCACATTGAATAAAAATCAAATAATTTAATTTGTATCGCCTATTCTTTCTTTACTAAATTATTTTATTGTCAATAAATAAGTTAAAATATTTTCTCCGATATTAACTGTATTTATGATTTTATTATGTACATATAAATTACAAACTATAGAAGTATAAAGAAATAAATGCTATAAGGAGGGGGGGAGTTGGTAATAATAAATAATAATAAATGGTGGAAAATGTACAAAAGTGGTCTGTGCCTAGTGTTGAGTTGGGAACCACTGGGTTAGTGTCTTCGGGTCGTGTTAGCTCCCCAAAAATTGTTCCCTATCTATATAATGTGGCTATACGTCGATGTTAAGAATTTTAGCCCTCCCCGCCCTAGAAATTGTAATGGATTTCCGCCTATGTGTACACACATTAGTCGCATCATAAAAAAATTAAAAAATGGTCATGGAAAAGGAAGGATATGACACCCTCGTCCCCTTCCCCGTGAGCACGCCCCTGTCCACAATAATATGTACCGGTAGTAATTTGAATCCACAATACCGGTATCCGAATTCAATACCGTCAACCCTGTGATCTCCCGGAACAGATATCGAATATCGAAATCCGAATCATCGTGTAACGAAAATGATGTCGTATTTTACAGGGAGGAATACGTACCGTAAAGGAAACAAACAGTTTAAAACAATAAAATCGATCGTTAGACAATTCAGGAAACGGATTATAGTGATCAGTAGGAGGCACTGCATACGTATCAATCATAAAAAAAAAAAAACCATCGTTAAATCCAGAAATATAATAATTGTAATAATATTGCAATATTAAAAACAAATTATCATAGTAATCGTTATTAGTCGTTACGTCCTATAAGTATATATAATTATTATGGTAATAAAGTTAAAGATTATTGAGTAGGTGGGGGGGGGCTAAACATGCACATAGCATGTACGAACTACGTAATATTATGTTATGATCATCGGAATAATATTATGTAACACGACTGACCACCGCGGTTATCCGTATTACTAAATAACCGTCGGTTTAGGTATACACGACTAACGACATAAATTATTATTTTTATTCGAGTTAAATCGCAAAAATCGTGTACCCTACTATACTGACGTATATTTTTCACCATCCAAATGGCGTTTTGCGTTCGCTAATCGGTCCGATTGATTATTATTTTGTCTCGGCGCGAGACAATGGAAAAACTGTTACATAACGATAATAATAATAATAAGGTCGCGGTCGACTAGAATTTATTATCATAGACAATTCATCCTGGCTCGTCCTGCGCAGAGTTACGATTATTATTGAACCCGGATTTGTAGGTATTTGTTTTTTTATATTATTGTTGAATTCACACAAACGGTACAAATATAATAAATATTTATTATATATTTGATGTATATTATTATATATTTAATAATAATAAAATATATTTTAAAAAAAAAACACAGTATTACAGTGTGTTTCGCTCAAATGGGTTTTTTTTATTTTGGTTTTAGGACCGGATTCGAATATTTCTATTTCTCCAAGCAACGTTTACTAATAAAAATTGTTTTCTATTTGAAAAATTGCCCGAGCAATTCAGTGAATTCAATTAAAAATATTTTTTAAAAAAACGTATGCGTGATTTTATCTTCACTTACAATACCACTCCTCCCGTCCACGTGAAACAATGTAGTCAAATTTCTTCTAACATATTTTTTAAACATTTTTGGAGAAAAAAAAACCGTGAAAAACAATCTCTTAAATATTTTAATAAACACACGACGACGGCCGAATCAAAAAAAAAAATTGACTATTATAATGAATCTTCTGCGGGCGTTAAAAATAAATTTTAATATTCCGATCAACCTAAAAGAAAAAAATTTGTTTTTAAAAATCCCATTTCCAATTCAAAATTAAATACAGTCCGTACAGTTGAAATATTTACCGTCCGAGCGAAACACCCTGTATAATATTACAGTTTGACGCGTTTATTTCACCGTACATACGTGTAAAATAATAATAATAATAATAATAATAATAATAACTCCGACCTCCGGAATAACAACCAAAGGTTTTATACTATAATATTGTTAACAGTAATCGGCTGTTAACGCACACTGTCACACCGCACTTTTTATTATAAATCCGGTTTCGTAGAGCACGCTGCCGCGGACGTTGAATAATAATAAAAAAATAACTGTAATTATAATAGAAAAAAAGAATAAAAAAAAAAAAAAAAACGTTTATGCCCGCGACTCGTCTATAACATTACGCTCACGTAATATTAGAATATTTATTTTGTACTCACGTAAATCATCTTCATCGTCGGGTGTTTGTGCGCCGGCCGACGTGCGGATCTCGCGATTATTGTAGGACGCGGATATCCGTAAAAAAAAAAAAAAAAAAAACGATACGATATATTGTAATAAATCTTCCGGCGCGCGCGTACCGTCGACTGAACTACAACCGTCGGACGATCGGGGACCACTGCTGCGTTATAAATTATTTCGTTATTTTCTACACACGAGTAGTTTGTCTCGGTTGCGCAATACGTCGCAACGCGTGCACGGAGCGCACGTATACGTATAATATTATTACAACTATTATATCGTGTACCTATAATTGTATTATGGACAAAAAAAAAAAAAAAAACGTCTACGAGATAATCATAAAAGCAAAATCGATTCGTGTACCCGGAAACGATGAACGCGGACGATTCGTCCCGTTAAAACAATCCGCGAATAACTCCGAATATCGTTCCGTCGTCTCCGAATTCCGTCCCGTAGATATTTAAGGACTTGGGTAACATTTTTTTTTTTTTTTTTTTTTTTTGTCAGGCTTGGAATGTTTTCCTACCCCCCTGCTTATTCTTGGGCATAAATATTGTATATACAGCGGCATTCGAAATAAACGCCGTACCCTTGCGTAAATCTCGATTACTCGAACGTGTGTTCCGGATATAGGACCGACAATGACGGTTACTTATTGTAGGAGTTTTACTTTAACTTAAAATTGTGTTCAATTTTAGGTTAGGTTATTTTAGGTTAGGTGGTCCGGAGGATCGGTCCGTTTGAACCGGGCGACTCGGTGTCACGGAGGTTGTTCTAGCAGAGAAGCAACTGGCGGAGCAGTAACGCCAAAAACACGAGGTGGACATTTTTTTTTTTTTTTTTTGACATACAGTACCAGTGTTATAAGCAATTAACGTTTGTCCCGTATTTTAGTGAGACTGTTTCAAAATTGCGGTTGTAATTTAATAAGGTGTTTTGTACAACCAATGGTCATTAGTGTAAATTTGTAATTCGCTTCATCAAGCGAATTTCCCGGTGTTTTTCAACAGTGTTTTTAGCCTTTATACATTATTTTTTCCGTCGGAATTTTTTATTTGAAATATTTTATTATTTCGCTAAACATAAGTGTTGTACTACGTATTACGTATATATCGGTTATCGGTAAATCACACGTTCATGTGTCATCACACATTGGACCGGTTCCCAAATGATTTTATCGTTAGAACACAACAATATAATAACTAATATTGTTGAATGTTATAATAATAATAATAATGCTGATAATTTTAACGGGTTGGTCGTTATAATCCGAATTTAACGCGAAACCAACCTTGGGAAAATTGTAAATTTTTTTTTTTTTTTTCAAAACAAAATTACAATGTTCTATTGTAAATTGTACAATACGGCAAAAGTACATTACGAGAACTTAAAATTTCGATTGTTCGCAATATCATGATAATAATTGTGAGTTACTACCATTCATTTCTCACGCACCGCGAAATATTTATTGAACATCTATAAACGGTCGACTGTAATCTGTTTCTGCGCAAATGTTTTGATTCGTCTTTGAAATTAAATCAAAATGTAATTGTATTTCGAGAAAACAAAATTAAATTTAAAAAAAAATTGTAACGAGTTATTTCCGGTTGATTGAAATGCGATCTCGGATTTTCCGCATTATATTATAAAAAGGACATTAAAATACAATTAATATATTATAGGTACAAGAACCGAAAAGAAAATTAAAAAAAAAAAAAAAAACGATTTATTGTCTCTTTTTTTTTCTAACAGATCTGCCATTTTTTCTAACGGTCGATTCGGCCGCGGCACCGCGACGTATTTTCTTCATCAAACACGAAACGAATTTGTAGTTGAAATACGCGGCGATACCGAATGCGACCGACGTGGCGGCGATCACGTCCAAAAGCAAATACTGAAACCAGTAGAGGTCGTTGGCGGCGGTGCGCAGATGCGGTGCTCCTCGGTGTCGGACAACGTACTCGATCCAAAAAACGGCGCGGTCCAAAATCGATATCGGGTTGTCTTGCATTATGCGCGAACCTCTCCGCGCTGCCTCGCCAAACCTATGGATTATAAACGCACCCGTTGAATTCGAACCGGACGGGACGCACGGTGTGTAAGCACACCATACACGGCCAGGGACCCATGGCAAATACAGTGTGCCCGGGATGCGAAATTTTAAATCGTGCGCGGCGTCCCCTAAATGTGCCCACTACTGCCATTCGCTATACAGCAGCTGCAGTTGCGCCTGTCACGATAACGTTGAAGATATATAGTTGAACTGGTGAATAGGTTTTATGAGTTTGAACCCCTGAACACATACGCAATAATATATTATTTTAAATTATACCTCGGGTTTTTATTTTCTCCATTATAAAATACTATACAGCAGCAAGCAGTGCTGCGGTGTACACGTGTAGTCAATAATCATTGATAAATCAACGGGAATTATTTGTTTTATCAAAATCAACGTTATTACTTTACTACTACCGTATTCCGTCATCAGTTACCAGGACGAACGTTATTATAACAAGCGCAACTGCAGCTGCTGTATGGCGACTGGCAGTAATGGAGGGTCGGCATATTTAGGAGCAACGAATCGTGACACGATTCAAAATTTCGCGCCCGGGATTGGCTGTATTGAGATTACACTATCAGATCGTGATAACAGTTTACTGTTATTGTATTGACAATTTTGTAGTGTTTGTATAAATCTATGTAAATGAGCGATACATTTAAGTCATTTTTGGGACAAATTGTCAAGACTTTGTAAAAAAAATTATTATATTTAATTGGTAATTTTACTTTCTGTTTTTTATTTTTTATTCAAAATCCAAACATTTCAAAAAACAATAAAAGTAAAAGATAATGTATATCCAAAAACGCTGAATGCCTCTCCAGATATTTTTTCGATTTGTATGAACTCAAGGATAACTGGACAAATATTTTAAATAAAAATAAGTTGTTATCGTTGGTGATTATCACGTTATCTCAATTAAAATACAACCAATTGGTGCTCTCTATTTTCTATAGTTCTCTAGGAATATATGGTATGCTTATATGCGGACGGGATAAAACACGCGTGGTATTCTGTGTATGGTGGTAATATAGTCATGTTTCTGCCTAATACGTTTTAGCGGCGATTATCGACTAGGCCACTTTCTTAAATTTAGTTTTAGTTTTTAATTAGACATTTTCAAATCAAAATGTTCATCGGACTCCATCTTTGGGGCAACGCTAAAAAGACTAACATACTAAAAATACAAACATTTCAAAACATCGCTCTCCGAAAAATATTGAACGCCCCACCCTACGTGTCTAATCACACCCTTCATACTGACACCAAACTCAAAACAATTAACGACGAAGCAAAAACTTTTTATAAAAGATTCCATTCCAAACTTAACAACCACCCTAACGATCTCATAAAATCTTGGCTACTCCCACCATACCTGGAAATCCACCGAGACGCCTGAAGCGTAAGTGGTGTCGTGATCTTTTAAGATAAGTATAAATTAAAAAAAAAAAAACCACAGAAAGTGCCATTGATGGGTGGCTTCTTTCATCAAATTTTCCACGTCAAACAATGTTACTCTCATCAAATATTCTTATTGTGTCTAGTCTGATACAGATTGTGTATTACGTGTTAAAAAAAAAAAAATAAAAAAAAAAAATTGTTCACATTCAATTTAAATCTGTTTGCAGTAATCTTATCACTTCACTACATCGATGGACAAAAATAGTCTAAATTGCTATGCTGCGTATGTGTTAGACTGAGAAAGATAATGGAATCCCAGTTCCGTTTCTAATACCCTTCAATTATAATATGTCTTTAAGAAAATGTCAAGATTAACGTATACTACAAGTCGAGCCTCGATAATCAGATACAGTGATTTACCATACAATCGTTTTTACGCGATTATTATTTACTAATAATAATTGTATTGATCGTTTGAATAAAAATACACGTGTTTGACCGATTAAAGGGCGTGTCTCAGTAGTCATTGATTTACTCGCAGCGTATACTATTTGGTAAATAAACACTATTCGGCATGACGAAAATGATTGGATTAAAACAGAATTAACAGAATTAATAGAGAATGTTTTTTCGGAAAAATTTGGATTACTAGTGTATACTGGAATATTTATAATATTATAATATTACCGCGCATCGCCCAAAATTTGATGCAGTTTCATTTCAAACTCCTCGGCGGTAAGTTTAAAGTACGGCACGTACAGCGCGAATCCTCTGCTCGCAGCTTCCACCGAGTTGTGCGTCTGGTCACCGAAAACCGGTATGGACAACATCGGTACCCCGTGATAGACAGACTCGATTATACTGTGAATGCCCCCGTGCGTGATGAACAGTCGACAATTCGGATGGCCTATACAACAATCAAAAACGATTCGTTATCATATCGCCCGAAGGCGTGCGCACGGGAGGGGCAGAATGGGTAGCTACCCCTACCGCGAGCAAATTTCGAATTATTTTTCCAAATAAAG
This sequence comes from Tuberolachnus salignus, assembly GCA_956483605.1. NCBI lineage: Eukaryota > Metazoa > Arthropoda > Insecta > Hemiptera > Aphididae > Tuberolachnus > Tuberolachnus salignus. Next base: position 19,490,186 of record OY101432.1, read on the forward strand.
TAAATTTAAGTAAAGGAAATTTAATTAGGTAGGTAGTATTAAATCTAAGCAATCTTAGATCGTCATTCATGACTGCTATTAATACGATAACATTAACCACAATTTGTGATATCACAAACAAAATATTCAATTCTAATTGTTCGTATGAACGAACATTTTCAAAATTGAGTTTAATAAAACAAAGTCACGTAGTACAATGCAGCAAGACAGACTAGATAAACAATGTTTATTAAACGAAATTTAGCTTATCATATTAATATTGATGATGTGATACGATAATTTAAAAAATTAACTCCTTCAGAGACATTAAACAAATTTTGATTAGCAAAGTGCGATATTTCTATTATTACAGATACCTATTAAATTCAGTATAATATATATATATAAATATTATATACTGTAATAATTAATTATTAGTCTAATAATATCGACGACATTAATTGATAAATGTAATATTTTTTGTTTTAACAGTTTCCCCCCTCTTCTCCTAGAAAACATGTCTACATGCTCTGATGTTAGTATACAACAAAACAAAATAGTTGCCCCTTCCTCTGTCATGAAGGTCTGCGCGGGCCTATGATTTCGCTACTCTACGGTTATAGGCGCGGTATATGTAGGGCATTAGAGCATCATCATACTTAATATATCGTTTTGCGGGAACCATTTTCGGACGATGACGTTTGCCGGCAAATCGGGCAGCCCATCGTCTTCCCACTTCCACAATACCGTCTGCTCGATCCCGGACAGCTTCGCCAACAGAAACGTAACCGTTTCATGCGGAATTTCCGACGACTTGATGACCGATCCCAGACTGAAGTATACCACCCCGTGCTGGGCTGTGTCCATAATAGTTTTGATGTCCTGAAATGTAAACGTTTTTCTTATATTAAAAACGGTCGAACGCGGTCCGAGATTTACCGCCGGCGTACTTGAGGTAATGTTTTCGCCGGTTTGACGTGCATACCGGCCACCTGTACGTAGCTGGGCACAAACGGCGCCACCGGGCTGACGAGCGGATGGCTGTTGATCAGCGTCAACGACACGTTCCGGAGCATCGTTTCCAAGTCGGGCCTTTGCTCGTGTCCGGCGTACGCAAAGTACTCGTCCATTATGCGCCGCTGCTGCGGCAAGTACACCAGCCTGTTGACCAGCGTGTTGAACACGGCGGACAAAGTGTTCTCGGCCCGTTGCATGAATGTCATGGGCGCCGCGTACGAGGCCGTGATGTCGGCCAGGTACGACGGGTTGTACGGGTTGCCGTGCCATTGCGATACCCGCGGGTTGGTATTGAACGGCAACAGTTGCACCACGGGCGCCCCGTACTTGTGGCCCAGCGTGACGAAACACTCGTGGAAAAAGTTCTCGACGATGACCAGGTCGAACTCGGATACGTCATTTAGGATAAAGTCCTTGACCGCCCGTTTTTCCAGCGCCCTTTTCGTGATGAACGGGCCCAACCAAAGAATATACATGTACGCCGGAAGAATGTTGGTCAAACTGTTTTTGTTCAAGTGGTTCACGCCTGTGTAGGACAAATATTTCATACAATTCGCATCGCGTTACATGGTATTCGGCAGTACGGTATTTACGGTACGCCCGGCCAATAGAACAATATTATTCAAAATCTATATTTATTCTATGGAATATATTATTATAAATTGATTGACAACGCCGGTGGCGATTGTATAAAGATAATTTGGAATAAGTACTTTGCCCATCATCATAGTCGGACTGGCCCGTTCCGCTTATCCGCAATTACGGAGTAGGTCCCGATCTAATTATAATTATTGGGTCCTTGATTTGTTACCCATTAATTATAATTGTTATTAATTAAATAAAACCCAAAATAAAGTTTATCAAATTGTATTAATAAATCTGCAAATACATGAAACCGTTTGAGATTTTGTGTAATTCTCAATAATTTAAATCATCTTAGTATGTATAATGTATTTAACGTATTTATAAATTGTATTGTGAGAAATAAATAATAATGTTATGGTTTAAGTGTTTGTTATGGTCATTCGATTTATTAGTCCATAGTTAATAACAGTTATCTTATCTATCATTATAACGTGGTTATTACTGTTCTGTTTTTGATCGGGTTATGTTAGTCTAGAATACAGCATATTATATTATTATTATAATAATCATTCATTATATTATTATTTAACAACAAAAATGGCTATTCGTTTTACTTGATTTTCAATTTTTCATAAGCTAGTCATCGAGCATAACAGTAATTTAAGAGTTAGCCAGATAAGTATCGAATATTCATGATTTTTTTTGTTGTCGAAGGACGAGCGTTGTGAATTTATGATGTTTAAACAAAAATACAAAAGTTAGGCCCAAAAATAATGTATTAATGTATTATAAATTACAATGTATTAATAGTAAATAAAATAATATATATTTGAAATGTCCGAGTATTGTACCTACAATAAAATAATGTATTATGCGATACAATTAATTGGAGTTTTTTTTTTTTACAATGCTTGGTGTAAAAGTAAATATATTAATAAAAAATGTGTTACTTTTTAAATATATTATATTTATTACAGGTGTTGGAAGTGTCCCCAATAAGTGACAACTATTTCATGAAACTAAGTTCACTAGTGTTTTTATAGATTGTGTATTTCTTATATGTAAAACAAAAGAAAAAATGTAGGGGATGTGAAGCTTTTCCTTTCACTTTTCACTTTTACTTATAACGATTTTGGATGATGCCCAATTTTCCCAAATCGCTGATTGGGCCTTTTGAGTCAGTCCGACACTGCCCATCATCACTTGATTTGAATACAAGTACGGATCAATTAAAAACCCGATTAATAGTTATTAACTCAGTTAATTGTTATTAAATTTATATTAGAAACCTGTTGGTGTGTTGATGGTCTCCACTCGGACGTGTGTATAAGACAATATTGACCCGTCGCTCGCCACGGAATCCAGCGGGTATGGCGAGACCAGGGTCAAGTCGTGTCCTCTGGCTACCAACGCCTCGAAGAGTGGTTTAAAGCCGTTGAAATGGCTTCTAGTCTCGGTGGGTAAAAAAGCCAAAATTTTAGCCGGCCTGGCGTCCGGTAACTCGTAGCTGCAGTAACCGCAGGTCAGCAACAGCACCTTAATAAATAGAAATAAAAACCGTTCGGTTATGGTTTTCGTTTATTTGCGAAACATAAACAGCAGGGGAACAATAAAACGAAAATTCGTCAAATCAGTAGACCAAAAAAAATATCGACCCTCCCCCCCCTTATTTTGTACGTTGTTAAACCGTGTAAACCCATGGCCGTATTATATCTCTTTTCATTAAAAAACCAGATACGGTTTTGGTGAAGATTTACAGATCGACTAGCTGCTGGCAACTGTAAATATATTATTTTATTTAATTTAAGGTAATTATTATTGATTTTGAACAACACTTGTAAGTCTATGATAACATGTATTTCTTCACTCACGGCCAATAGTATACGACGAATATCCATTATTTCGGTGGTGTTGGACGCGTCGAAGGCTGTGACGCCCGCAAGTTTAATAATATTTGTTGTAATACGAACGATGAGATTTACACCGTTTGTCCGGACACCACGAAGAACGACACGCGCGCGTGTTGCGCCGCGGGAAAACGACGCGTCACTGTACGTCTCGCTGCAGAATACGTAACCGGTACGTTTAGTCGTGCGGCGGTGTACGGATTGCATGTTCAATTTTTAATAACGAGTCGCTAATACTCGCGTGCCCCTCCTACTCGGTAAGAAAATCAACCTATACACGGTCTCGTCATAATCTTTACAATATTGCGTAATCGATAAATATTTTTAAAAAACAAAACCTATTTTTGGGGGGGGCGGGGTGGGGGAAATTAACAAACATAGTGGCTCTCCTCGTACTTAAAATTAACTATAATAAGTACGCGCGTTTACTTGCACGCGAATGCGAACGTTTTACTTCATTTTCGAATCATTACGGTTTATACATGTAAACAATTATGAACGTTTAAAAATAAATATATTAATAAATAATAAATATATCTATACCTACACCGCGAAAAAAAAAAACACTGATTTTGACGAGTTTGAAAGTATTATTTTTATTTTCTCAATATTGCTTTTGTATAGGTGTAAGGCTACACTTCGGATTTGATTTTGATTTCAATATTTATAGGTTTTAATCGCCTATAAAAACAACTTCAAATTATTTATAAGCAATCTCTAATGCGTTATATTATAATGATTAAAACAACTAAATATTCTTATCGAAGGGGTCAGGTCGACCGTTTTATCGGCTTCAATATTGATTTATGTAGCAGCGGTCACAGGAAACGTCCAGTTAATACATTTTACACATTTTCGATTAAATTAACATATGTATAGGCCGTATTTATTGTACTTAAAACCGTAAAATTCGCTAAAATCCTTGATTTTTGAGTAGAATAATATTAATGAATTATTGAAAAAGATCCACGCTGACGCCTAATATTATTTCGCATACATTCTATACAATGGATCGATGTACAGTCTGATTTCAAACATACAGATTCCTCTATGTCAGCAAGATCGTCGAACCACACGAAGCCGGTGGGATGAAAATCAAGCAGTCGAGTATAATGTCCGTGCATCGTTTGCTTTAGTCATAGCACATTAGTAAATAATACTTACAATATGTACATTGTACCTATACGGCTATAATTTTAATAATATTCATACATAGTATAATATATTTATTTGTGTACAAAACTATACTCGTGCGGCCACTTGTATTGTTTTGTATATCCGATTTCCAAGAGGACCGGTTTCGGTTTATGTCCGTCCACGTTGGACGGTTTTAAATTTAACGTTTATTATATAGATAATCAATCGAACAGATTGCATAATAAATTTTGTGTTTCATTTCATCGGCATTATAAATTTATAACAATATTATAATAATTTATTTTGTACAGAGTTGCTTGTTTTTGCGAGAAAATGAATACAATAATTATTCACAATCCGTATAAATTATATAGTAGTCTATAATACACCGCGACACGATTCCCGAGTCTTATCGTGTGTTTCAAATGAGAATACACGTGTTAAAAAAAAAATTTAAAAAAAAAATAGATTTATTAGTATTGTACGTCAGATATATCAACTGAAAATAAAATAAAGTCGTATTGCCCTTATTTCCCGTGTAAGCTAGGAAAGAACACGTGAAAATAACATCGGGAAAATCGTAAATGGTACTTCTTATCGAACCGCGCGAATAGAAAAACCAACATATCGCCGCACTCGCATCGGTTGTTATTGATTCTTAATTTTTGTTCGTCGGGTAATTTTTCTCCGTGAACACAGGCAACACGCACGGCAGAGATACAAGACGAATGCGAATGCGAGCGATGCGACGGCGGCGACGTCCAAAAGATGGTACTGGAACCAGTAAAGATCGTTGGCGGCTGTGCGCAGCGATGGAGCTCCGCTATGCCGGATAACGTATTCGATCCAGAAGACCGCGTTGTCTATGATCGGAATCGGATTGTCTCGCATTATAGACGACGCTCTCTTGGCCGCCACGCCGAACCTGCAAATATTATCGCCAGGTGTTCGGTCCGATCATCGGGTGACGTCGTACATGTCAGTGCGTAACGTACGGTGACTTACCTCGGGTACTGCAGTAGCATCCGCAGTTTCATACCGAACTTGTCGGCGGTCAGGTCGAAGTAGGGCACGTATAACGCGAATCCCCTTTTCTCGACGCCGACCGAGTTGTGCATCTGGTCGCCGAACACCGGTATAGACAACATCGGCACCCCGTGGTAGATGGACTCGATCAGACTGTGAAAGCCACCGTGCGTGATGAACAGCCGACAGTTGGGATGATCTGAATGTATAGAATGCGTTAATATTAAGTGCTAGGTCACTTTCTAGATACTCGAACGCAAAACGTATGTTTTTACTAAATAATGGTAAAAATAATTTGTGTGAGAGGGTGGCGGGAGGGCTGGAGAAAAGTTATCACAAATTCCTCTGAAACTATTATCGTAGAAATTATGAGATTTGTCGTCTAGAATTCGAACCAAAGTACTAAATAATGGACGGAAGAAAACATCAAAATATCGATCTTTCGTGTAATGGGACCAATGGGACCAGTCGTACAAATTCGTACAAATTCGTACAAATTATGTATAAAATAATTGTTTGTATGGGCGAGGGACGCTGAAGATATGTCTCTTTAGCCCACCCACCAGTTTTTCACAAATCCCTCTGAAACTATTATCGTACAAATTATAGGATTTGTCGTATAAATTCGTACAAAATAAGTAGGCACTAAATAATGGATAGAAAAGTCTTTGTTGTGGGGGGGGGGGGTTTGAAAAACATACGTGTACGTAACTCTGTGCAACACTATAAAGCATCTCGCACAGTCAGCATACTTAGAATATCGTTTTGCGGAAACCATTTTCGGACGATGACGTTTGCCGGCAATTCGGGCAGCCGATCGTCTTCCCACTTCCACAGCACCGTCTGCTCGATTTTGGCCAGCTCCGACAGCAGAATCAAAACAGTTTCACGCGGCATTTTCGACGACTTGATGACCGACCCCAGACTGAAGTATACCACTCCGTGCTGGGCCGTGTCCATAATCGTTAGAAGATCCTATATATATTAAAATAGATAAAACGTTTTCTTGTATTAAAAACGGTCAAACGCGGTCCGAGATTTACCGCTACCGTACTCGGGGTAATGTTTTCGCCGGTTTGACGTGCATACCGGCCACCTGTATGTAACTGGGCACGGACGGCGCCACCGGGTTGACGAGCGGATGGCTGTTGACCAGCGTCAGCGACACGTTCCGGAGCATCGTTTCTAAGTCGGGCCTTTGCTCGTGTCCGGCGTACGCAAAGTACTCGTCCATTATGCGCCGCTGCTGCGGCAAGTACACCAGCCTGTTGACCAGCGTGTTGAACACGGCGGACAAAGTGTTCTCGGCCCGTTGCATGAACGTCATGGGCGCCACGTACGGAGCCGTGAAGTCGGCCAGGTACGACGGGTCGTACGGGTTGCCGTGCCACTGCGATACCCGCGGGTTGATGTTGAACGGCAACAGTTGCACCACGGGCGCCCCGTACTTGTGGCCCAGTGCGACGAAGCACTCATGGAAAAAGTTCTCGATGATGACCAGGTCGAACGCCGAACCGTCGTTTCGGATAAAGTCCTTGACCACCTGTTTTTCCAGTGCGTTTTTCGTGATCAACGGGCCCAACCACAGTACGTACAAATATTGTGGCAATCGGTTGACTATACTGTTTTTGTCCAGAAAGTCAATGCCTAATTCGTAATTGTTTCGAAATTGTTTCAAATTATTATTGTCGTAATCTCTTATTTTGTATTAGGCGCACATAAAAATTCTTTATATAGTATAAATACCGAGTTGAAATGGTTGTTAATAACTATAACAATCTATATACAACTTTATATAGAATATTAAATGTATTAAGCAAATATAGCTCAAATAAGTAAGAAATCTAAAATAAATCGTATAGATAGTTCATAAAATAATAAAATCGTATACTTTTGAAACTGATTAAAAATTAAATCATTATACCTGCCCGTTGGTTAAGAGGACACCATCTCTGTCTACCCATCGAGCGAAAAAGCACAATCATGCTTACGCAGACTACATGGTTAATCTTACTTAATTTTGGTTTTAGAGTAAAAGCACTTAATATAAAAGTTAATAGTGGACAATATTTCGGAAGGCAAGACAAATGCATTTTCTTTCGATTGTTCCAAATTTAATGTTCCGAATAAATAACGACTATTTTAACATTTTTATAAAAAATGATAAGAAAACAGATTATCTCGACCTCCGAAAAAAGGCATTTACTTCTATTAGTTTTATTATAGGTAATTTTACTCTAAAACCAAAACTAAGCGAATTCTATGCGTTTTGCGTAAACATGTTTACGCTTTGTTACTAGTCAGATAAAACCCTCAGATGGCGTCCTCGTTTTATAATTGTTGCGAATTACATGGTTATAAAAAAAGTATTCAGTATATTTCTTCGTACGTTCGTAATCTTTTCGAAATTATCGAAATTTAAACTCAATAAGTTACCTTCCGTAATCAATTTCCTAAAGTTTTTTTTTATCGAACTTGTGTGTACATTTGTATTGTCCCAATAAGCGCATTCCGATTAAACAAAAATACAAATCATTGTTTATTTCCAATAGCTCTGCTCAGAATTTAAAATATGCAATAAATTATAATAATATTGACGCTCAATAATTACAGGCCCGTAATCTTAGAATATAAACCATTAGGTAATGTGTATAACCTACATAACTAATATTCTTATCGTTGATGATTCGATAGAATGATATTTTTTTTTTTTATAATGTTCCATGTTGAAAACCGTTTTTTATTTTTTAAATTCTTATTCAATATGATTAACGTTACAGGGTTTTTTTTTTCAATTTGTATTTAATAAAGGTTAATAGAATCAAATTAAATCGTCATGTCTACCGTTTGACCTGCATATCGGGACGTTTCGCAGCTTATATATATATATTGTATATTAAAATACAAATAAAATTCCGAATTACAAACCTCCCGGCGCGTTGATGATGTCTACTTGGACGTGCGTATACGGACCATTCGCCACAGAATCCAGCGGGTATGGCGAGACCAGGGTCAGGTTGTGTCCTCTGGCCACGAGCCTCTCCAGAAGCGGTTTGAAACCATTGAAATGACTTTTGGTCTCGGTCGGTAGAAAAGCTAATATTCTGGACGGGCTTGCGTCGGGAAAATCGTAGCAATTACAACAGTAATAGCAGCCAGTAAACAGTAGGGCCTAAAATAAATTGAAGAAAAAAAGGTTTATATGGGTATTGTAGAGAAGCCCGTCAAGTTTTAATTACTTTCTATTCAAAATGTTTAATTTTTTAATTTTTTTTTTTTTTTTATAGAATAAAAATAAACGGAGGTTTCGATTAATAACGTTTTCTCCGTCATTAATTCCTCGACGCTCAATGTATAGTTTTTCTTTACTCACGGTCAACAATAACGGTAAATTCATCTTCTTGTGCCCACGGGACGTGAAATAAATAGGTAACGAAAATATTTCACTATTTCATTAGTGTGAATGTTCGTATGCCGGTAAACATGTCGGTACTGCCGCGGGAGTGAATTTACACAATTTATAGACACTATCGAATAATGTTATCAAAATAATATAATCGATAGTTGGACACTGATTAGTCATCGAAATCGAAATTTAATTTTTAATTTTTTTCTTCCTAACAGTCGGTACCCAGTATTACACCCCGTGCCGTAGTCGGTTACCCACTATCGACTACAAGGACACTACAATAATGAGTGATAAACATAATAATATTATGTTGTGCAATCGCGCACGTTCAGTTATATTAGTCCCATCATAGTTGTTTATTCGTATTTTATTAAATAAATTCATGACTTAAAACTCTATTCCAATCGATACATTTGGAAATTATTTCAAATGTCAACGTTTTATTCGGTACGTTCTATTCGTTGAGATTTATTTTACATTTCGGTTTTTTTTATCCCATTCCCATTCGTATGGTTATGGCATTTTAAAACTAATCAAATAAAAAAAAATACAAAAATACCCGGCCGACTCACAAAATGCATTCTGCCAATCGAATAGAAAACATAATATTCCAAAAATTAATGACACTGGCACTAGGTATTAGATGGCTAATATAATATGTATTATGTTTCTATTTAAAAAAAAAAAAAAAAAAAAAAAAAAAATATAATTTAATATAAAGGTATAATAATTATATTAACAAAAGTAATTCTAGACTGGCGAGTATAGTAATTATATATTTTATAATAATATACACCTATTATAATATTGTGTCGAAATATATAATATTATATGCGATACGTATTATAAAGGTCCATATATTTATCAATAACCTAAAAATGTTTTTTTTTTTTTTTTTTTTTAATTTAAAAAAGAAAAAAAACATACACATTTAATAAGTAGAATACCTATTTTAAAATAACTCTTAAATTAAAAAAAAATTGTTTAAAAAATGACCTCGAATAAATAATAAATTATATACCATACACAAACCCATTTTCAGGGTGCATATTATATAATATAATGGTTATTGAGTTCTATATAAAGGAACTCCCACCGAATAAGTGTAAATAACAACCCGCTCTGTAATTAATTAATTAATTTTTTTTTTTTTGGTTTTTCCAGTCATACGTCGTTATACGTTTTTGGTATAAATTATTTACTAATATTTTCGCCTTTGGAACGCGTATATCAAATAAATTAATATTCAATTGCGTACTGTCGATTATCAATTCCACGGGTGTAATTAAAAATAAAATTTCAACTGTAAATGTACGATATAATATCATATTATATCCATGCAGTCCGATAATACCTGAACTTTGTTTCAGTACCGTTGTATCAGCCATCGAATAATAAGGTAATATATTGAAGCCTTCCTCGTATACACTAAAAACGTATATTATGTTCTTACGTTACCTAAGATATCAAAAATATTGTTTTTGGACCTTAAAATATAAAATTGAAATAACATTTTTAACAGTAATTAAATTTTTTTTTTTAACATTTTTAAGAGTATAGCAGCAAATAATAAAAATATTAATATTCATTTTTGGTACCTTCTTCTCTCGTCTTCAATCATCCGATTGGTTTACTGCAGATCTCCGTGCTTATATTTTGTAACTTAATATCTTTTAATTCTTATACAGCCTTACAGGTATAACTTGACCCTTGTAGACGTTTATTATAATTTATTTCATGAACTGCATCCTTGGTTGGCCTCATACAATATCTCCTGAGATAATGAAGATAATAAAATTCTGTTTTTTTTTTAAATTTTATATATATATATATATGACTTACAGCGATATGGACTACAAATATTCATATTTTAATTCAATTTTTATGTTTTGGTAAAAGAGTTGAAAAAATAACTTTTCATTTTATTATTTTCGACAAATTTGAAGATAGCCAACTTATAGAGTTTGCTGTAAACTAAAAAAAAATCATGAGGTTAATGAAAATAAAATGTTGAAAGGGCAAAATGTTCAGAATAATAAACTCTATAAATTGGCTGTTTTCAAATTTTTCGAAAATAATAAAATAAACAGTTATTTTTCAACTTTTTTACCAAAACACAGTAATGAACATATGAATATGTTTAGTCCTTATCGCCGTAAGTCATATAAAAAAAACTTAACAGAATTTGATTATCTTTATTATCTCAAGAGATATCGCAATAAGTAAATCTTCGCGGGACACACTGTAAAACCAATGCCTTTTTATTTTATTGTTTTAAATAATGTTCAAGTATATATCTATATATTTTGTATTTTTTCTTCATTAATTTGTTCTATTTTACATTTTATTTTTAAATAAGTACATGTAAAAAAAAAAAAAAAAAAAAAAAAAAAAAACAATTTTATAATATAATAATTATAGGTATACAAAAATCAAATTAAAATGTGTGCGTTTCTGAAATTCGTCACATAATAATATAATTACCTAACAATAAATTTATAGTAATGAAACTTATTTTAAATGCCTATAATATAATATATTGTATTATTTGTACAGAGTCGCGAGCATTAATACTACCTCTACGACTACTACGTACTAACTATCATGGACGAATTAAAAAATGAAGATCTTGCAATCGACTTGAGAATAATGAAGCTGTGTTTTTTTTATCATTTATTCAATCCGAACATTAAAACGAGATTTGGTTGTAACATTTATAGATTATTTTATATTCTGACCAATGTAACTTCACAGTGTTTTGTACTTTATGGGATATCGGGTTATTTTTTCATCGTTAACGAGTCTATAAATGAAATCAATTATTTCTTAACTTTAATAGTTTTATTATATAACTACTACTATTTCCTGAGATTGTGCTTTTTACTCTATAAACCGAAATCGATCTGGAACATAGTTGAAGCCAGTCGATTCAAATTCTTCACGAGCAAAATGTGTCGTAAAAATGTGAAAATATTACGTGCAAATGCCAAGAAAACATCAATAATTAATCATCTCTATTATTTTTTCTCCTTGATGATTGGAATGCAATGGATAATAGTCCCTTTTCTGTTGCACTTGTTCAAAACATCAAACACCACGGATTACAGAATCCAAAACATTTTAAACTTGTCGTTTCCTGTGACTACGCGTACATACAATCAATATTATATTGTATTTTACTTCATTGAAATGATAATATCGTTGTGTTTGTTGTCCATTTTATTTATAGACATATTTTTGTTAGTATCGTTCAACCGGGTGATAATCGGCCAATACGAAGTGCTCGCGCACGCGTTCGAGGACATTGGAGTCGAAAAACTGCCAACACAAATACGTAAGACTTTCATCAATAGTTTCATCAATAAGTTCATCAATCACATTTAAACTATACTAAAAGGATGTCTGTCATGTATTCGCATGGACAGTACCGACCTAGATATGTGTGTCTGCGTTCCCTCGACGATAAATCGAGCAGAATCGAATATATGCCTACAGCAATAGATTAGATATTTTATGTTTACATAATATTATATAATTTGGCGGTCATCGTTTCCGCCAAAATGAAAAAAAGTTCGACTTTCGTTTCCGCCAAATCTACTTTTACCTATCTAGATTATAGTTTGAGAACCATTTAATAGAGTTATCCAGGGGCCACCACAAGTAGGCGATTCTCATTGACCCCCGAACATTTTTTTTAATTTTTAAAGTCATCGCAGAATCTTCGACAAAACATTTTGAAACTTTTTGAGGATCAAAACAAATCGTTTGGGTTAATCCAAATGTAGTCCTTAGCAGCTCGTATTCTTTATGTCCTTTGTACTAAGTCCTACATCCTACGTTCAGCGTTGTCATATCACTCACAGTTAACTCGACGCCCGACAACACACACACACGATACAAGATAGATAGATTTATATTTATTTAAAATTTGTAAGTAATAAAGATAACTAATACGTGTATTGTAGTTTATATGCTCCGATATCCCGAATCCCCCGACATCAACCGGTAGCACTGGTAATAGATTTGCTATTATTTATTTTATTTTATGTTTAAATGCATTACAGACTTGGGTCTAAATATGAAAATAATATAATATATGACTAGATGTTCTCAAATAATTATATAGTCCTACGGGCGGATTGGGATGAAATTTCGTGAAATTCTATTAATATTATTATATATATATATATATATATATATATATATATGGCTAGCCCAGGGCACTTCTTTATGCCTGTAAAATTATTAAAACCGTGCAAAAACACGGTTCTATCTATAAAATTAATTATTATATTGTATCTAAATAAGTAATTAATAATAATATTAAGGTGTCGGTTTCCCGAATTTTCTCTAATTTTGTGAAATTTGAACATTTTAATAGCTAACTTAATTAGAAAACTTTTCCACTACTTTTTTGCCAGATACCCATTTAAGAGGCAGGGGTACGGCTGTTTTCACGAAAATTACTTTATTTATTTTTATCTATTGCAGAACATTATGAAGATTTTAAATCAGTTCTGTTCGATCTACAAAAACTGAACTTGTATGTATTTTTTCATTGTTTATAATACGCATTTATGAAAATAATCATAGGCGGATAATAGGGCGTGTTTAGCAGGGCTAAGCCTCCTCCCAAAATGTTTTTAAGCCACGGAAGTCCCTCCAGAAACTTCCTTACTAATCTGCCAAGCATTTATTCGTAAGAACTTATTTTATCAAAATTTCACAATATGTACATGGTTTACAGGGTAAAATTTACATATTTAGTGACCCAGCTAGAATAAGTTAGGCATCAGTAAATTGAAGCGTAAAGTTTGAATAATTTTGTTAAAATTAGTAAAAATGCCAAGCCCCTCACAGTTGTGACAAATTATCCGCCTATAAAAATACAGTTAATAATAAATAAGGCTCGGGACTTATTGCATTGAAAATCATGAAACTATGCATGCAAAAATTCATTAAAATAACATCAAAAATGCACTCAAATATGTAATTAAATTATTTTTTAAATTTTAAATGTAATTTAATTAATAATAATAATATAAATGTAATAATATAATGTATAAATAAAAATAAGTATTTATACGTTTATATAGTTAAAAGTTTCAGTTTTCTTTTAATGACTTTGAAAAAAAAAAAAAAAAAACAATTTTTTTTAAGTCTTTATATTCTTTTCGTATCTATTTCTACTGTTTATTTTGTATATTATTGTACCTTGGAAATTGGATTAAATAATTAAAGATTTATTGATATTTTCGAATTTGAATGAACGTCAATTGGAAGTAAGTAAATTGTTGTACGCTGAAAACGAACGTTCAACGTCAATTTATGTTATTGGACAGTTTTTAAAATATGTGAGATCATTTAAACTCCAATCTTCGGATAATCCATCTGTGTTTTCTTTTCCATTTAGCATCTCTGATATTTTTAAAACTGCTTGATAGCCTTTATTTTTTGATTAAATAGAATCAACCTTAATTTTTATTTTTTCCCCCATTTCCCCATTAATTTTAATTAATTTAAAAGAAAACTTTTGCTTCTTCGACAATAGAAGTAGAATCTACTAGTAGAATTTCTTGTGTTTCAAGTATTGATATTAAATCGGGTAAACAACCAAAATTTGATTTAATAAATATAAATTGGGCTTTAATATATTGATCAGAGAGATATCTACTTCGTACTTAAAATATAGCATGATGCGTAAAAAAAGTGTTTACTGTAAAAAAATGCGCGTTTTCATAAAACCTTATATATCAAAAATATTCAATATTTTTTGGTGTTTTTTAAATTTGTTACAACTTGAAACAAATTTCTGTCTTAGCAATTGTTTGGGCCATTCAATAAAAATATGCAAATTTAATAAGTCCCGAGTTTTAATTAATAAAAAAAATTACACATTTAAAATAAATATTCATATATATATATATACTATATTATAAATTAATTAATAATATCTGTTAACTTAGTTAAAAAACGTAAGTATGTAATAAATTCTCACATTTTTATGATGAAAATTATACTATAAACGATGACGTGTTATAAATTCGGATTTTCCGAATTTTCAGACAACTAAACCGGATTTAAATACTCGAGTTTTCGTTTTTTAAATCTGGAAATTTATTTGTTCGGTTTTTTTTATTTCTTTTAAATAACAATTATAACTACATTTATTTATATATCTAATTATGATTAATTTTTGGACCGATTAAAGAATCACGAAATACCTAATACAATGCCTATTTGTAATTGCTAAAATAGTATAATATTATACTACATTAACGGTGTTATTATTATTTTTTTTTTTCAGGAAAGTGAAATCTCATTATTCCATGATGCGACCTTTTATAATAATTTACGTTGTATTTTTTTCGGGC
This sequence comes from Tuberolachnus salignus, assembly GCA_956483605.1. Classification (NCBI taxonomy): domain Eukaryota; kingdom Metazoa; phylum Arthropoda; class Insecta; order Hemiptera; family Aphididae; genus Tuberolachnus; species Tuberolachnus salignus. Next base: position 19,505,620 of record OY101432.1, read on the forward strand.
ATGTGTATCTCCATGACATACGTATTAGCTTTGGTAATGTTATAAAAATTTGTAAATATCGTAGATCTATAGTATAAGTACACCTATAGTATATATATATATATATATATATATATATATATGCGGTTAGGTACCGCAATTAAATAATCCTGCAGTTGGGCATTATGTGCAAATGTGCAGTGTGCATACAAGTCCGTCAATATAAAACCTATCGGATTCTAGATTTCTCGCATTGATAAATAACTTTTGTCAACGTTCAATTTAAATAATCATATTTGAAATTACATTTATTTCGAAATTAAAACGCATTTATTACGATTTTCGCCAATATACATCATCATACTCCTATATAATTTTTTTTTTTTAAAAAAATGAATAAATAATAATTTGTCGCCACGCTCAATTGTCGTAGGTCCGCCCATTACTATACATGTGTACTATATCTGCCCATTTAAAATGTCGTAATAAATTGTATTATTTTCACTATAATATAACTACAGTACCGTCATATTTTATTAATTATACGACAAAACAATGTCCAGGTATGGAGTAAAAAAAACCAATTGTAGTAACAAATTGCATCGGGAAATGACCGATTTAATTTTCCGATGCAGATAATTATTTTTTTCGTCTGTTTTTTTCCCAAAAATATAAAAATCTATGTCCGTCTTTTTTCCATGCCGTCCCTTCTTTCCCCAGGATTCGTTATATCACCGTAATACAATTTAATGTTATTGGTAAAAAGCTTTGTTCGACAACGGGACCGTTTCAAATTTTTGATGCGATCAAGATCAGCTCGTCGATTGTCCTCTACAGTTCACAGCTATACGTGTGTTGTTATTTACTCGGCGAAATAAACATCAAAGTAAAAAATATTATTAATTTATTATATTGTTTCGACCAGTCCTATATGGTTAGGTTTTTGGTTTTTTTTTTTTTTTTATCTGTACAGAGGCAATTGGTCAATTTAGGAATATATTCTTGTAATTGGACGGAGATGGATTTACAATTTAAAAAATTATTACTGTTTTCGATGCGGATGAACAACGCTAATAGAATAATGATAAAAGCTTCACCGAAGCGAGTGATCAACTTACAATTATACGCAAACGTATTTATTATCATTGAAATAGCCATATTATTGTAATAAGATATCCAGAGATAAGACAAAAAAAATTTGATTTCAGGTCGTTATGACATCTTATAACATTATCTCTGTTATGCTGAAAAGAAGAAGATACCAATAATAGATCATCATAAAATACTTTTAATGGGTACTATGCAATCGAAGTTTAGAACTATACAATTTACATATGATCTCGAGATTACATTTTCTATGCAAATAATATGCATGCACACAAAGTTAGAACAATAATTAGTAATTAAGTATATCGCGATTTCATTCATTCGTAGTTCTTAGAGCTTGATATTATAAGTTTATATTTGAATATTTTATCGTAAATATATGAACTTAAAAGTCTGTTTGTTTGTTTTACATCCTATAACTTTATACAAATGTACTGTTTTATTCCAATCTCTATGAAATTCAAAACTGAGGGCGCTTTTTATCCTTAAATTTAACCTCTAAAAAAGGTGGCTCACAATTGATTCTTAATATTATAATACGAAAATTAAATGGTATTGTTGATTTCTGAATTATGTGGTACCTTGGTGACACAAATGTTATATTCAAATAATTCATTTTTTTTTTTTTTTTTTTTTTTTATGTTTTCTACTGGGTTCCCTTATTTAATTTGGTGGTAAATATCTAGACAAGAAAAAACATTATTAATATTCCATCAGACTATGCCCGGTTACAGATTTGAGACTATAATGGAAGGGAGTCAATGGTTTGTCTCTTGACATCATATAAATCTGAAAAAAATTAATTGTGCGACAGGCAGTGATGGCTATCCTAAAATAATATTGGTGTAGCGAAACATTTATTTAATAATATGATTGATACACACATCATAGTAAAACCATTGCTCATATACACTCAAAATTTAAAATCAATTAACTATCATAAAAATGCAATTTGCCCAAGTAAACTAATATTTATTATTATGTAAAATAGTAATAAAAAACGACTTTTTAAACATTTATATTATTCGTATAATTATAACTACATTTTCATCTCTAAAATCCAGCAAAAAAAGTACCTAGGGATAAACTGTTGACAATTCCAAAAACTGTTTTGAGTAAATTACCACATCTTTTAACATTGGTATTTTAAAAATAAATCGAACATTTTACACATGTAGTATTTCTTTTGAAAAAAAAAAAAAAACAATTATTTTAAATAAAGTAATGTGAATTTCGAAAATTTGTTCAAATAATAAAGTACCACCAGGCGAAAAATTCGCATTTTTTAATATACGGCATGACAGCATTTTTACTGCCCAAAAGTGTTTTCTGAGAAAAAAATAAAAAATACATATTTGTAAAACATATAACATCATTCCTATACTTATAATCTGAAATTAACTTTTTTATAGTATACAAAAATGATTCAATTTAATATTATTAATAATAAACTAGTTGTATTTATTAATAAAATTGGTATTGTTATTACAGCAGACCCATACACTAAAGGTTTTTAGGGGTTCAAGCCTGCCAACATTTATATTTTATACTATTCATTATAAATATAGAATAGTAATATAGGTATTCTTCTACTAATGCTATCCTCGATTAATTGTTAAAAATAATAAAACCCCTCCCCCAACCACAAAAAAATGATTTTGAGAACGTAATTGTTCACCAGATAATGACAGACAATCTTCTTGATTAGTGAATACTTTTATTATTGTGGGTTAACCTAACCTAACTATAGTTAACTACGTAACACACCATACTGAGTAAATACATTACACTGACAAATAAACTAATCCTCACAATAATTTAATACAATTTAAATATAAATTATGGCGATAATGAATTTCTATAAAAGTATGAGAAATTAATTTTAATTTTTGTATTAGTTATAAAAAAAAACAAACAAAACAACAGTAATATTAGTCTTTTATCGTTTTGTTGGCGATTGTTTTTAAACTTGATACGCAGCAAGATTATTATTATTTAGCTTTTTGAATCAAACATTAATTTTATCTAGTAAAATACTAGGTCCTAACCAGTATCTATATAAGAAATTATAATTGCATTAATACCAGGCAAGTAATTATTATTTTAAGTGTACAATTTCCAAATGACCTAATAGTAGATTTAATATTTGAACAAAATGCATAGAACTGTTTTATCGTTGATTTATAAGTCATTAAAAATAAAATGAAACATTTTCCCTAAGTTTTGGATTACACATTCAAAAACAACAGTTTTGTTTAGCTGCGATGATCTGAATCAAGGGTCGTATACCCAGAACTTGGTGTGCCTTTCCTTCCATCCGTAGCTATTATAACTGGAGGTCGTCCGTCATGGGGGTTGAGACCTGCCCATGTTCTGTTTTGAGTGACTGCTGATAAAGACATATCTATTCTGATGTTTAATTCTGAGGATGCTACTTCTTTTGGCATTGTACAGTTTCTTAATTTATTAGTGATTAAAGAAACATCCGGGCAATCTTAAAAAATAAATATATTTATGCATATACTTGAATTAATAAAATAAATACAAAAACAGATTAAATATTATCTTTACCATAAGTATTTTCAAATCCTAAAGCCAATTCCATATCATCAACACTAACAATTGGTTGCATGTATTCTTTTTGGTTTTCTATTACTCCTTCCGCACATGTAATATTAACAAAAACTTCAATCTATAATTATAAACAAATAATAAAAAAAAACAATTATATAAAAAAAAAAAAATACAATAACCTCAGGGAAATTGGCCAGTTTAGCAACATTAGGACGCCCAACGGAAAAAATGTAACATTTTTTATTTGCTTTTTTGCACAAACATTTCATTTTATCAATACTAGGTAATAGATCTTTGATACTCAAGCTACATATAAGTATACCAATATGAGTAGAATCTTTTATTTTTTCTTTAATATATTGTTTTTTCTTTATTACTGATGTCAGTGTTCGTTGTGTTAATACATCACAACTACTTTGGTAGATGTACACTTCACATTCTACAAAACACATTTGTCTAACTTCAGTATAATTTTCATAAAGTACATAATTACAATAAGATGTTGTTACCTTTTTTTTTTAATATAAAACTATCTACATTGTTCATGTAGTTATCATGGATTATATAAACAATATGTTTGTAGTTTAAATTAAGAAACTTTCTGCCAAACATGTTTATATATTTGGTATCAGGTAAGGTGTCACTGGCAATTTCATGTCCTGGTAAATTGAGGTCAGATAATGTTATCGATTTAATTGATTCCAATGATTTGGCCAAACAGTCTAAAATATTACAATATTGTGTTTAACATTTAATCAAAATTGTAAAATATTTTTACAATAAACATTACCTCGAAGATGATGATATGATACATCATACAGTACTAAACAAGGTTCTTTACTCGAATCAAAAGTTCTGGAAATCAAATCGGTACACTTAACAATGTCTAATGGTTGTTTTGGCAGAATGTAATATACTTGAAGATGACTGTTTGGTGTCAGACATGACCGGCCAAAATGAACAATACATTCAGCGGATATATGCTCGGCGGCTGTTTCATCAACACAACAACTATAAATAAATAATATATGTATGTTTAATAAGGTTGGGACGCACATTTTAAAAAAATTATGTATTATTACTGTTCACCTGCCGTAAGACGTATCACCGAGTATATACACACGGTAACCCAACAGTCGTTCAAATTCCAACGATAATAATACGCTTTGGTTCAACATATAGTCTGGTAACTGGATGCACACCTATTTGACACAATGTACGATATTAAATAACGTTAAGAGAATAATGTATCAAAGACATTTTACTTTTTCGAATTTTCTGCATTTGATCCATTCTGAACAGTCTTTGATTTCTTCCAAATATTCCATTACTAAAAATTAGTAGTATTGTTATTAAAAAAAAAAAAAAATGTTTAAAATTCCAATTTCTAATTGAATTGTTGTCTTTTAATTGTTCGTGGGTAATATAGTTGATTTTAAATGTATACTAATGTCTAAGGTATTAATCGATTAACAAAGACCGACCCATCTGACACAAACTATGAAATGACGACCAAGCAATTCGAGCACGCGAGCCCGCGTAAAGCTGTCTACGACAAAACTAACATTTTAAGTAAAAGGTTAAGTGGAAGTCCGTGATAAGAATACGCAATGGAATGTCTGATAAGCGAGCACGTGATGATTGTTTACATTTTTGTGTTGACGAATATTGTTTCACTACTTATAGATAACTCGTCGTTGCCCTAAAACTTTTATTACATTTACGATATACGCACGGGGCACATTGATCGTGTTCAACACTTGAACACGATCAATTTACATGAATACAATTTGTGGGGAGGCTTTGCCCCTCTCATTATTTAAGCCTATGTACTATTCTTAAATTTACAACTAATTATTTTGACGATAAAATACGGGGCTTATGTTTTGTCATTTTCTGCGTCAGCAGATCAGTATGAGGTTACTCCACCACCCACCCCGTAAACCCATAAATACAATCTACTCCCTGACTTTTTACTACAACACTATTCTTAAACTTAATTAATCAGTTGGTAAAAATGTTCTTTTTTTTTTTTTATTATATCGTCACATGTTTTCAAGTTGTTGATTACAATAAAAAGTTAAAATATTAAAATTAAACATTTAAATTTTATTTTTCTTCTAAATCTCAAAAATTCACTACAGTTGATCATCATATTAGGTTAGATTATAGTGTTAACCGGGTTATTTTTTTTTTTTTATATATATTTTAAATGCCAGAATTAATCTTATACTTTATATTGTGTTACGCACACAAAAATAGGCTCTGATATGATCAAACAACTAATAAATCGTTAATAATCATAAATGGTAAATAATATCTAAGAGTACAGGGTGATTATGAGATACTCATTATTTTATGACATTTGAAAATCAAAAGTGGATAACGGTTTCACCACCAAAAATAAAGAAGACAAGAAATTTGGGTAATGTAACATTTTAGAGCTGCTTATTTCATGAATTATCAAAAACAAAAAAAAAAAAATTCTGAACAAGTCTATACTTTCCAATCTAACGCGCATATTACAGTTAATTGATCAATGATCACCCTATATAAAAAGCTTTTCACTAACAAGACAGTAACCTTTAATATTTTGTAGATTTAGCAGTGAGAGCTATTAATCAACATTTACCGGTTTTTTGCCTTATTGAATAACCATTTCTAATTCCTTAGTCATGCAGTTAATAGTTTGTGTACAATCAACACACTTGTGCTTTTAGTGCATTTAATTTATAAATGATTTACAATTTTCAACATTCTTATGGCTAAAAAAATATAATGTTCTTTTCAAATAATATAAACTGTTATCAGCTTTTGAGTTAAATAATATATCACTACCTAAATATATTAATTAATTTGCACATAGTTTTATGGTAAAAATGTAAAATGCAATTGAATAAATAGGTTTTTTTAAATTTTATTTAACGCTGTTTAATAATTTGAAAACATAATTATTTTTTTGTTTATGTTTAGCATATAAAAAATATTTATGCAAGTACATACAATATAAATTACAAAAAATATAATCGACAACTTAAATTTGAAATAAGCATCCTACTGCATTCAATTTTTTTTTGGTTTGTGCTCGAGCCATGCATTAATTTCCTTTACTCTGATCACCCACCATTCCTTTTGTTCTTTATAAATGGCTGCACTAAATATACCCGTACTAAAATAAAAGAATAAAATAAATTGTATAGTATGTTATACTAAATTTACAATTACAGAAATAAACATAATTCATTATTAATATAAAGGGTGATAAATAAACGTAAGAATCCCACAATCTTGTAAGGTATTAACTTTTTTGGGATTTTTTAACCATTTAATAAACAAGCAGTTCTAAAATGTTACATACCCGATATTTATGAGGATGAAACCACTACCCACTTTTGATTTTCAAGAAAATCCATGAATATATAAACTTTTAGTTAAAATACATTTTGGTGTTGAAAATTTTCTTATCAGCCTATTGATAAGATATTTTACTTTAAAGTTTTGTCGTAAGAGGGAAAATACTAGAGCACTATTCAAATGATGATCTCCTACTAAAAGAGGACCATCTTATCGACACGTCAGCGTTAATTTAAAATTAAAAATTGTCTATACCAAAATGTATTTAAACTAAATAACTACATATATTTATATATTTTTAAATATAGATTGCCATTTGAAAATCAAAAGTAGGTGATGGGGTTTCACACTAAAAAATGAGGTAATGTTATATTTTAGAGCTGCTTGTTTCTTTAATTGTCAAAAAAAAAAAAAATCCCAAAATAGTTAATATTTTCCGAAATTCTGAGGATCTTACATTTAGTCGACCACCCTGTATAGCACAAAAATTTTGTTGGGCATACTTTTTTTTAAAAAATTCATCGTTTTCAGTAACAGCAAATCTCCAAATTTTATCTTCGTTTAGTTTAGCTACAGAATTTAAAACATCTTTTACTTCATCTGGAGGTGAATTGAAAAGTTTTGCTACATCATTACGTTTGATCGTTTCGCCTGAATTCAACATATGAATCTGAAATAATTAAAACAAGTTAACACAATTGGTTAAATACATGAATATTATATTTTAGTTTTTAGTGTTCTAACCCTTAACTAGTATGTTAGTGATAGAGTGTAAATATGTAACATAAACAGTAATGTCATAAGCCAACTTTTGAGCCTAATGGTCGATACTAAAATGAGATAATTACAATATATATTTGAATGACAGATAACTTTAAGGTTTAGATTACTATCACAATTTTTTTTTTTTTATAGACGTTATCTCCATTGAAAACAATAGAGTAGTACGATATCACGCCGAGATTTTTATTTACTATATAATTAATATTAAAATTCAGTTTAAGAGGACCCGCATTTGCTGCCTTAGGCCAACTAACTTGGAACATAGCAAAAACATGCATACAACCAACTGCATAAAACTTATTTAATTTTGGTTTAAATAGGCTAAATGGGCAAAATCGTTCACTATTAAAATTTGTATTCTTGTATTGTTATGAAACGGTTTTGTACTTCACTTAGCATGTTTTCCTATGTAGCAAACAAAACATGCAAATGCATGAACTTACGAGCTCTGGTTATAAATAATCATTAAAGGGACAATTGAAAAATAGTTTACAAATAAATGTAATATTTAATTTGTTAATGTATTTTTCTTGGATTTATGATAACCATAGACCTAGTTATTAGGTCGATGATTATAACAGCTAAAAGCTTTTAATTAGTTAACATTTGTTATCTAATACCTATAAATCAACTTATATTAATAAATAATATTAAATATTTAACACTATTACTACTAAAATATCTTACAATATAATCCCTTAAGATGCGCATGACCTCAGAAGACAAACCAAAATGAGAGGACATAGTATTATCTGGATAAAGTTGTTCACTATTGATTGTCCAATTACCACGAAAAAGATAAGCAATTTTTTGTAAATGTGTCAAAATTGTATCAATATGTTCATCAGTTGGCACCCCACAACTATGGAGAAGATCAAATAATGTTTTTGTAGAAACCATTTTTGCTAGAACAAATTTTAAAAGTTTTATTTAGTTGTCTTTAGTTTTTTAGTTAGGTATACATAATAAGTAATACATTACAACAGCAAATAAACAATTGTGACAATCAAAGCTGTTTACTAACATATTAGTACATTAACAATTTATTATATCAAATATTCACTAAATAATATATCATATTATCACATTATTAAACTAGGTTCACATGGTCAAATATTTAATGGTATCAAACTACAAATACTTTAAAACCATTCTTAAAATATTTAATAGATTTGTCAAATATGTGATTACCTACTGGATTGATAACAAATTGCATTATCATTATATATAGCATGAACTTGTATTTAGAATACTTGTCCGTTGCCATATACTCATATATTTTATTTGAAATATAATAATTTGCTTAGTACTGATACTTGATACTTAATTTGACCAAACACTACTAAGTATAAAATTATGGTTATTTTGATATAAAATTTGATAGGTTTTTAGCTTATTCCAAACAAATTTTTGAAGTTTGACATATGTCAAATGTTTGGAAAAATATTTGATTGTATGAACAAGGATTTATATTTAAGACTCTAAAATATAGAGTATAACAAACAATGTACTAAACGTAAAGTTTGACTTTATATACTTGAATATAACTTATCATTAAATTGCATATTGCACAAATATCAAAATAGAGAACATGTTTATAAACGTAAAGTGAATAAGTAAATTTAGTAAGGATATGCCATTGATGTTAGACAATTTTGTATAAATATAAAAGCTATATAACTGAAAATAACTTACTATTAAGTAAAAGAATTTTTATTTTATTTTCTAAAGAATATAATTTGATGGATTGGTGAGATAATTGACGTGCTCTGATTGAATCAATACTTTCATTAATCATTTCATTTTCCTTTTTTGTGGTTTCTTGAATAGAATCTCTATTGATTGTGCTATTTAACTTTGGTAATGTAAACTTATCCAATTCAATCTAAACATAAATATACATAATATTAATATTTATCAGAAATTGTTAATTTGAATTAAGTCTACTAGTATAAAGTTAATGAGTGCATTTGTTTTATTATCATTTCTATTATTAATGTATACTTATAAATTTATTATTGTTATATGTTATTTACCCTGGAAAAGTATTGACCATTTGGTACAAAGTTCAAATGAAGACAAGGTTCCATTGCTCTTTGTTTGACCATTTCTTGCATTTTCTTTTTTTCACTTTTTTTACCAGGTCTATCTTTAAATTTTGCCATTATTTGTTCGCTTTCTTCTTCCTCCTCTTCTTCAGATAAATCTAAAACAGTAATGGTTCATTGTCATAGACCAGCAATCCCCACTACACGACACTTAAACAAATTTTGTGCAGAGTGCACTAAAACTGAATTGTACGAATGTACAAAATTCAACATTAAAATGAGTAAAAAAAATAAAATACTTATTTTGTGATATAATAATATTCAATATCTTTTATTAATCTTATCTTATTATTCTTATTTATTTTATCTGTTTACTTTTAAATTGTATTAAATTACCAGTTTCACAGTTAAGTAAATACGAGTATGAACTATGAATGTAGCTAGGAACTAGGAATTTTTACAACTAGGGAAAAATATAAGCCTTTTTTTTTTAGTTCATTATTGACCCACTCAATAGCATTTCTTACTAAAGTAATCTCATCTCTGCTAGACAAAATAAACGACTAACACCGCTATAAAAGGTTCCCTACTAGGCTAATAGATATTGCGTTAATAACAGAAACTCATTTTACCCAATTCTCTTATATATTTATACCCAGATACAAACTCCATAAAGTCAATCATCCAGATAACACGGCTCATGGGGGTATCGCAATCTTAATAAAATCTGCGATAATATACCAATCTCTCCCAGACTTTTGCCAAGAATTTTTACAATCTTGTGCTATACAAATTCATTTAAATAATATTCCAATAACAGTTGCAGTCATTTATTCACCTCCAAAACATAATATTTCTTATGCAAACTTTTTAAACTATTTCAACACAATAAGTAATAATTTTACTATAGGCGATGATTATAATGCAAACTATCAGAGCTAGGGCTGTCGGGTGAACAACCCACATGGAAATGTTCTATATAATATTATAAACTCTAAAAAATTCAAAATACTTGCTCCTCCAGGACCAACCTATTGTCCAGCATCTCCCCATAAAGAACCAGATATCCTGGATTAAATTCTGACCATTCATCGGTCATTCTCATGTTTAACAACTATCCACCAATCAATTCTGGACCACTAAGGCTATTTCACGACACTACTGACCGGTACAAATTCCATGATCTTGTCGACCAGAACCTACAATTAAATTTTAGATTAAAAACTAATGACGATGTAGACATAACTATAAACAACCTAATAAATATTATTCAAACAGCAGCTTGATTGCCAACACAACTAACAATACACATATTACTAAAAATAACTCGCTTCCGACTAATATCCGTTATACTCATAGTTGAAAAGAGAAGAGCGCTAGCTCTCTACCAATGCACTCGTTTACCCTCCCATAAAAAATTATATAATAAACTAGGCAACTCCCTTAAAAAAGTCTTATCAAAAATCAAAAATCTTTCCCTTGTAAACTTCTTGACTAATTTATCTGCAAATAATGGTTGTCTTTGGAAGGCGTCCAAGCAAGCACTCCACCATAAAGTATCTAACCCACCTATAAAAAAATCTGATGGTCGGTTTGCCTCGACAGATTCTGAGAAAGCAGAGTTATTTAAAAATCACCTCTTTAATGTTTTCCAACCTCACTAAGATACTTCCCCTGGTAATACAATGTAATTAAATATCTCGCTTTGCTATCACCATCCGCTCTTCCAAAGTTCTTGAAAGACTTATATTTAAGCGCATTCTTCCCTAATTAATGAAAATAAAATTATACCTAACTACTAATCCGGTTTTTGTGCGCAACATTCAACGATCCACCAGTTATACCAACTAGTCGACTCAGCCTCTTTTGCACTTGAAAAAAAATGCACTGTTCGTGTTTTTTTCTTAATATCCAATAAGCCTTCGAGAGAATATGGCATCAGGGGCTTCTATTTAAGCTAAAGAAATTTCTGTCACCAACATATTATTCTATTCTTAAGTCATATCTAGCCAATCGCTATTTTCAAGTTAATTTTAAATCCGCATATTCTAATATAGCAAGTATTAGAGCTGGTGTTCCACAAGGAGGGATCCTTTCTCCAATATTCTATAGCATTTATGCTTCAGACCAATCAACCATGCTTAATACGTTAGTGGCAGACTCTGCAGTTAATAAACTTATTATATCTACAAATGAATGCCCTATTGTCGCATTGCATTACCTTCAAATCCATCTCTCCCTTATGGAGGACTGGTATAATTCTTATTATAATAAATGGAGGATAAAGGTCAATCAAGCCAAATCAAATCACACTACCTTTACTCTTATGCTTGGACAATGACCACCTGTTACTCTCCATGGTACACAAATTCCAATAACTATGACTGTTAAATATCTTGGATTAACCCTAGATCGACGACTCACTTGGGCCCATCATACACGTGCTAAAAGACTACAGCTAAATCTACGACTTTGTATGCTTAAAACCTTATTTGTTAACAACAGACATACAAACCTAAATACAAAACTACTTATGCATAAGTCCCTCATCAAACCCATTTGGACTTACAATCTTCAGCTTTGGGGTAATGCTAAAAGATCAAATATAAATCAAATTCAGGTGCTTCAAAGTATTGCATTAAGGAAATTAACAAACTCTCCCCCATATGTATCAAATCAAACCATCCACACTGATCTGAAAATTAAAACTGTAAAAGAAGAAGCAACAACATATTATAAAAGATTCCACAGTCGTCTAGCCTCTCATTCCAATCCCCTAATTAAAGCCATCTCAACAAATGTTATTCCTGGTAATCCTCCAAGGCGTTTAAAGCACAATTGGTGTAAAGATATTTTTAACTTAATCTGAATAAAAAGAGATAAAATAAAAAAATATATATAATAAAGTTAACTATATAAAAATCTTCAACAACGGGGGGGGGGGGGGCTTCTTTATCAAGTTTTATTAATGTCACTAATTACTTACAAATACTCTTATTGTGCCTTCAGGCACAGATTGTGTATGTATCAATAAAGGAAAAAAAAAATTCATAATTGATCACATTTAAATTGATACACCGCATGTGGCCCACAAATAAATGTTTAAATTAATATTTGGCCCTTTCCAAAATCATAGACTATAATATAATTTTAAAAAAAAATAACAATATATTTTTTACCATTTTGGTTTTGAGAATTCTTCTTGTCAGTTTTTAAATCTACTTTATCAATGTGATTCAATTTAGGTAACATGTTAAATGAATTTTTCAATGGACATATGTGAAGACTTTTTCCAGATGCGTACATTATCATGTCATTTGTATTTGTTGATATCTTGTGTGATTGAAAACTCAACTGATCAACCATACCACTATAATTATAAAAAAAATAATAATCATATAATTGCATTTTTTGTTTGTCCTAACAATATAAAATACATACAATTTTAAAAATTACATGGGAAAGTTATGATAGGTAAGCCTATTATATAAACTGTGACTTAAATCATCAAAACATAAACAAATATTGAAATGTTAAAGTACCTAATATTAAAAATATAACTAAAATGATATACCCATGTTAATAACATTATGAAAATGATTTTTTTTAATGATTATGATAGTAGTTTAAATTATGTCATTTAATTTCAGTTATAAATATTAGGTCAAGTAGTAGATATAGACATTTAAAAGTATGAATTCAATTTAAAAAACAAGGCTGATTACATAGTTATTATGCATTATATTAATTACGTATTGTACAATTATATCTTAACCTGGGATAACTACTTTTATCTTTGGAACTTCTATCAGATTCAACGGCCAATTCTTTCCCATGCATTTCATCATAATTTAAATTTGTGTCTAATGCGTAGGCCAGTTCTAACTCTTCGCAATCTGTTTTGTAATTGCACTGAAAATAAAAATAATAATAAAAATAATAATATACAGATGAAGTGTGAGCATACTTGAGTTACAGTTGATGTCAGTAGCTGATCGTTTTTCGACAATCTCGTAGGATAGTGTAACAAGATCAAATGTCTTAAATCATCACATAAATAAACAGGTATCTGAATAAGATATGAAAGTACATTATATTATTATATTGTTAGTAGTACAGGTAAAATATACCTATAAATTGAACCAAAAAAAAACGAAAAAAAAACCATATTAATGTAATATGTAATCATTCTTACTTCTTTAATTACTTTATCGTTATTAGTTTTAGTATCCATTGCATTGGGAATGCGCTTAAAAAAAAAAAAAAAAAAAAAAAAAAAAAAAAAAAAAAAAAAAAAAAAAAAAATGTAATCAATAGATGCTATAGACAAATGTTTTATTTGTTCACTATAATGCAAAAATCTAATATAATTTTCTGTCATCCATCGTGAATATTATGGGCAGTTGTTTTAAAAAAAAAAAATTTCAAAAATGATAACGAATGAGACCGCTATCGCGGGAGGCGTGGTCGGTCCGAACGGATCAAGAGAGACAGACCGATATGTGAACAGGTGTGAGTGAGAACAAACACTGCGCTCCGAGAGACTGTTGATTAAAACACTTAATAATAATAATATTATTATTATTTTTAATAATAAATAAATAATAATTTAAGAATTATTAAATAATGAATTGTTAAAGATATAACGATCAAAAGATCGTTACAATAAAAGCTTTCGGGCGGTTTAAAAAAAAAAAAATTATTATTATCTATGGTTGTACTCCGCGCCGGCGCTTCCATAGATAATTAATATATATTACGATCACGGACTAAGATATCCGTCTCAAATTTCGCTGCATGATATTATCACTAACTGATTACAACGAGACCGATGTCCAATTATCGTATTTGATAATACGCTTCTATAGACCCTCTATATAATGTTCAGTGTGTTTAGCAATTTTAAATTAATATCGACGTCCCACACTAAAAGTTTATTATTATTTAAATACTACATCAGTTATAGTTATTATAGCATTTACAGAATTAATTATATTTAATTGTATTATTCGATGTACTATAATGTTTTTAAATAAAATTGTCTTCACTAATATTTTCAACAAGTCATTAACTTTATTTAACAAAACCTATGTCTATCAAACTTTAATTCCAGTTAAAAATACCTCTACATTTCACAGATGGATATTAGCTTATTTCAGAACTCAACCACAATACAATAAGTTTTTATTAAAAAAACCTATCAAAAAACATTCATTTGATTATAATCCTATTCAATTACATACAATTTCTACAGATGAATTACTTTATTTATTTTCATTTAAAAATGTCAAGTCATTCCATTATGAAGTTGATAGAGAACTAGTATGTCGAATAAATGATATGTCAATTAATCAGATAGTTTGTTTAATGGATGCTTGTTTATTTGGACAAAACAAGTTGTATACAAACTCTATATCATTTAAAAAATGCCTCGAAGTAATGGATGAATTATGGTTTCGGAGACCCGATTTAACTGCATCTCAAACATTACAATTAATATTTTATGCTAGCGCATATAAAATTAAATCAAAGTCTACTATTGAATTTGGATTGCAGAAACTAATGAATGAAATGAACTATTTAAAACAATTACCTGATGAAGAACTAAGTATTTTAGCTTTGGTGACATATAAAACTAGTGCTAAGGTTTATGATAAAATGTTGAGAATATTTGCTTATAGGATAGAAAAAAATTTATCAAAACTCATACAGAATTCTATGCATTTTGTGTCCCTAATTAAACCATTAAAAAAAGCCAAATATCATGATCCAATACTATTTACCAAACTTATAAATGCTTTAAAAAATAATAATAACAAAGTCTCACAAGATTTGATTAGTAGCATTCATTTTCTTACATACTTAGCAGATGCAAATTGTGGTGATGTGACATTTTTGCAACAATTGATCGATTCTATTGGGAATTTGATGGTAAACTATATTTAATTAAACATATTCTCTAATGTTTCTTTGTAAAAACTTTATTACTTTCAGATTAAAGATAATTTGAAAAATTGTCGAACTAAGGATGTATCCAATTATCTTTTTTCAGCCAGTTACTTGGGTTTAACTCCAAAAGATCCTAATGTATGTAAAACAATAAATAAATTCTTAGATGAACTATTTTGTGATAGAGAAAAATGTATATTGTCGTCTAAAGTATTGATTGGCATGTGTTTATCCATGTGGATGTTAGACTATAGACCAATACGATTAATGAAATTTATGTTTTCTAAAATACCCATTGCAGATATAAGAAGTAAATACTAAACTATATTGTGTTATATGTATATGATGAAATTGATTAATTTTTTTTTCTAATATAAAAAAAATATATATATATGCAACAAAAATAAAAAAAATATATATAAATAAGAACGAAACAAAGCATGGAATATACCATATAAAGCAAATTATTTTCTTTCGTCTTTGCTGTTCTATTACCTGATGATGATTTTTGAAATCAAAACCGGTCGTATTTACAAACAATTTGTATATTACTCCAGGTTTTGTTATTTTTCTACACATTTTTTTATTTATTTGTATTGCATATATATTATATATAAATATATATTTATATATATAATATATATTTATTTTTGATATATTTGATATTTTATTGAGTATTAATATCTAAAACAATTTTGATTTTATTAAAATTATTTTTGTTATTTACAGTACCCAATGCTCATAAACTAGACAATAGACTGGATCTTTTGTTAACATGTGTATCAATAGAACAACCAGATTTGATAATGTTATGTCAATTGGATGAAAAAACATCAAATGTAATGCCTGAATCTTTCAAGCATTTGGGTGAACGTCCATTTTTGAAAAGGGTTTTTCAAACACTCCAGGAATTGAATGTTTCAAAAGTAGAATATAATTTCAGTATTCCATTTTTGAAAATATTAGGAATAAAAATCATAAAAAACACTAGGTAAATATTTTATTATGATATAAGTTAACTATACCATTGACATGACATTAGTATTTGAAAAAAACTTTTCAAAAATATAGTATTTTTACCCCTTATTAGAATATTGTACCTATACCTATATATTAAATATGTTTGGAAATTTATAATGAGTTTTATAAAAAACTTTTTTAAATTATTGGATTAGTTACTAATAATATAATGTATTCATTTTTTCTGTAACTTTAAACCTATGTTTTAAACAACCAAAATATTAGAAAAAGTGTTGTACTTATTTTAACTAAATTATGCCAATATTTGTTAACAAAGAAAAAAAAATTAGATTAGGTTATATTAGAGTAGTTCTCAGTTTGAGTTAAATAATGTCAAATGTTCCATATTTTGTATAAATGGTTTTCTTATTAAAATAAATACTATGAACCAAACAATTACATATAATTGTATATTAATAGGTAGATACCCACCTTTAACTAGATATATTTATTATTTATTTAACGTAATATGTCACTTGGTTTTCAGTGAAGTCGTATATATAGAAGTTTTGGACAATGGTACATGTCTTTATAATACAGATATTCCAAATGGTATGATGAAACTAAAATTTCGTCTTCAATCAAAGTTAAATTACAATGTCATTACTGTAAGAAAAGTGTTTTTCATATATAGTATTTGTAATAGACATTCTAATAAATTTGTTTTATATAGATCAAAGACAACATCTTGATTAAAACTTCATTAGAAAGTCACTTGAAGTTGTTACTATTTCAGCAAATATAATAGAAGTTGTACATACAATATATAGTACCTAATATGTTTACTTGAAGATCACCAATTGTTGTCAACAGAAGAATGAAATCCTTTAGCTATATCATTAAATTGGTTGTCTGATGTAATATATCACCAATATCCAAATTGTTAAATTGTTTGCCAACATGTATTTAAATGGTTTATCTTTAAAATACATTATTAACAATACTATGTATGTACATTTTTATCAGAAAAAGCATCTGTTTGAGTATCCAACAAATTTGCATTTAAATGTATTTGAGTATTTCGTAACTAAAGTTAATTAGTTTGGTAGTTTTATTTAATATTTGTACATTGTATTACACAATGTCTTTATAACATTTTTAAAAATTTTAAATGACCTTCAACTTTTCAAAACATTATTCTCTTTTAATTTAATAATAGGTGATTTTGCTCTAAAACCAAAATCAAGAGAGTTCTATTTAGAGGGAGTAAGCGTTTATTCGCTATATCGCCTGTTAGATAGACAGAGACTGCAGTTGTGGCAGACCCCATGAATAGCGCAGGCCATATTCTGACCACTTTTTGTTGTGTGTGGCCTTCGTGTTAGGCCGAGCACATGCCACACACTAAAGCCGTGTAGCGTGAAATTGTCGCAAATGCTGTGCAACGATGACACCCTTAAAACGTATTGAAAATACCTAAAGGCGCGTCTACATTGGATTCATTCATTATACTACGGTTTTCAGCAGCAATCTAATGTAATAATACTTATTTAATTGATTATCAGTGAATCAAAAACATACATTTTTGTAAATTATGGTACTTATTAAATATTTAAAATTAAAAATGATGTAATAAAATAACTTTAATGGCTAATGACCATAGTTTTCAGGTCCTGCTTAAAAGATAAATCAATTATAAAAAAACAAAATTAATAATTTTTTATATGTATACATGTTATAGTAGTATAATAGAATTATACTGAAGACTGAAGGTATCATTGTCAAAATATAATAACAATTTAAAACTATTCCAAATTTGTACGTAATAGATTCATTATTTATTCATTGATTTATTTATCACCAAAGGCCGGACATAATAATCGTGGCCATTAAAATTCAATTTCGCCTGACCATCAATTTCAAAGTTGAGCACCACTGAGGGACGGCAAATACCGTTGTGGCTCTTTATTTTTATTGTAAAAATGATGACCTCGCCATTTAGTTTGTAATCCGAAGATTTTGACCTTAACCAAGTGATGCCTAGCACCACCTAGTAATCAAATTCAACCGATATAGGTATTATCAATAGTTTATTTATCAATGATTATAGTTATGAGTTTCGTAATCAAACGTGTAGGTAGCGCTAGAGTAACTTTTTATGATATTAAAATACAGTTAGGATATTTTGATGATAATAGCGCAGAAGCTATTTTGTGATAATAGTATAATAATATTATGACCAAAGAGTCATGCCGAGTTACCGAAGATTCAATTACCCTGACGTATACTTTGTATGGCAATAGTAACAATTTAAATTGTCTAAATCAGCTTTTGTCGATAACTAATATATGTTTTAGATTTATTATAGTAACAGTATTATTATTTTTATATTCAATAACAGTATGGAAATTTCGATAGAGAGTATTTCCGCTTTGAGACAGTCATTTGCTGAAAAACTCGATAAAATAAATGGTAAAATAACCGTTTATCTTGTTATTAAATATTTTCATTCTGAGCACACTAACATTTCCTAACAATACTTTTGAACATTATATATTTTGCATTATTTAATAATAAACTTTCATTTGAATACAGATTCTATTGACGTATTCCATTCCATGGATCTTGCTAGAATAAATAATACAGATTCGTGGCTTAAACGATTTTTGATTCATAATGAAGGTAATCACGAAGAGGCATTGGCCATGTTATGGAATGTGTGCGAATGGAGAAAATCTTTTGGTGTCAATGGTAAATTATAAACAAATGGTTTGGGTTTAAAACACATATTTTTTTTTGTTTTTAGTCAGTTTATTTTCTTTTAAATATAATTTTGTTATAACTTAATGTTTTTATTTTAGAAATTAATGAATCAAATGGTACTATAAGGGTCGATTACTTAGAAGAGGGTATAATGTTTCCCCATGGAGTTGATAAGGATGGTAAACTAATGTTTATTATAAAATGTAAATTACATTTTAAATATTTAAAAGATTCTGAGGAATGTAAAAAGTGTGCTGTGTATTGGTTTGAAAGAATGGAAAGGTATTTTTTTTAAAAATTTTATTTTGTCAATGATATATTAGGTTAGTTATGTTATAGGTTAACTAATGGTGATCAAATTACGATATTTTTTGATATGATGGGTTCAGGAATAAGTAATCTTGATATGGAATTTACAAAATACTTAATTAGTTTACTCAAAATATATTATCCTGCATTTTTAAATTATATTATAATTTATGAAATGCCTTGGGTTTTAAATGGTAAGTTATTGTGTATATTTTTTGTATTCAAATAAATTGAGCTTGTCATTTTATTTTTTATTTTTAATTATTTAGCGGCTTTTAAAATAATTAAAACATGGTTACCAGCCAAAGCTGTGAAAAAAATCAAATTCTTGACTAAGCAGAATTTAAACGAATTTGTACCAAAAGAATCTATTATGGTCTGTTGGGGTGGTGAAGACAATTACACATTCAGTTTTGAACCAGAAAACAGAAATGTTGAAGAAAATAAAAAAAAGGTTTAAAATTTATTGATTATGTATTATTTTAAACCTATTTCATTTTTAAGGCTTCAGTATATGTGTCTAAATTCAACTACATATATCAACATAAAATTAAAATTGAAAATTATTATATATTTACAGCCTTTTTTTTTTCTTTAGGTTCATTTTGCCGAAACATTAGAAGTGAAAAATGATTCAGGAGAAACTAGAGATATAGTATACATGCCTAAAGGTTAATTTCTATAATACCATTAAAATTGAATGTAAAATAATTAATTCTTATTGTTTTAGAGTTTAAACTAAAAATAATTCCTGGTGATGTACTTATTTTTAATAAAGATAATAACAATGGAAATAATGAATTAATAGCAAATGTTACTTTTATAAATGATAATAAAGATCCAATTGCTTTTAAAGTAAGTAACATTTATAATTTTTTTAATAACATCAATAATTTTATACTTTATTATATTTTCAGATAAAAACAACTTGTCTTGTAAAATATAAAGTTCGTCCTAGTACAGGTACACTTATGCCTCAAGAGAATATACAGGTCACATTTGTGTTAAATGGTATGCCCACAAAACAGACTGATATAATGAGAGATAAATTTTTAGTGTTAGCCATCCCTGTTACAGACATTAAGGATATAGGAGAATTATGGAAGGTATTAAAATATATATTTATAAGATGAATAGTTATTTTCAAATAGTGAATACAATTTATTTCATATAAAAATAAACAGTTTTAACTTTTTCTGTTAGACGCAATGGGAATCAAAGGAACAACATATTTTAAAATGCAAAATTGCAAATGAAAATGAAGCTATGAATACTTGGAACTCTTGTGATCAGAATTATAATAACAATCTGGAGCAAAAAGTTGAAAAATTAATGATTACGGTATATATTTTATTTATTTGTAAATAATAATAATTTATAATACATTATTAATGATGTGTGGCTATTAGATTTGTATCATGCAAGTTTGAACATTTGAAATTTAACATGATATGTTATTAAATAAATAATTAAACTTTAATAAATTATTAGTTATTCGTGTTTAACCATTGACAATTGCAATAATATTATATTATATTATCATAATTTTATTTATTTAAAATGTTCAACATTACAAGCTAATATAATAGTTAACTATAAATGTATAATATTAAAAATATAAACAACAAAATTTAGTCTTAACAGAATATGATTAAAGTTAAATTTTTCTTTTATTTTTACATTTTGTCCAAGTAAGTTTTGAATTTCATAAATGTAATGGCATGTATCTAAATACATTTTTCACTTTTTACAGAATTTAGTGACTATAATTTACTGTTTATATATTATTATGAGCCATTTAGTAATTGTTCAATTAATTTGAGACAATAATGTATTATTTTTAAATGCTGTTTGGTTATCAAATTATTTGTGTCAACTAATAAAATATTGTAGTGCAAATTAATATTTAATAGTTTTATTTTTTTCAGGTTGCTAATTTAGAAATGTCTAACCATATGCTTTGTCAACACATACGTTGTATTAAGTGTTCACTGTATTTCGCATTGTTAGTGAGTTTGTTTGCAATTGGATATTTTTGGGCGATTTATTATCATAAATAATAACTGTTAATAATAATTGTTAAATAGCAGTTATTAGTTTATTATTTAGTTTATATCAATATACAAAAAAAAAAAAAAAGAATATATAATTGTTATTTTCATTTGGTTTTTATTTATTTATTAATTTATATTGTTGAGATATAGAAGACTGATTATATATTATCATGTATAGTAAATTTTCATTGTTATTTCATAGTAAAAAATGTTAAATATATTTAATAACTAAACAAATTAATGTATTTAAAGCAATAAAATTCAATGTATTGTGTATTAGATAATTTAATGAATCTAATTTATTTATTTTTTTACTCAATAATTACATTTTTATTTTTCATGGTGTTTAAATACTGAAATGGTCTTCAATTCTAGAAATTTGGAAAGCACATTAAAAAAAATTAAATTATGAATTTTAGTAATAATTGTTAGATTAATATTTAGATACATACTTCATTAGGTTTAGTTAAAGAAAAAGAAACTGCTAATTTATAAATAATAAAATTGGTATTGGTCATTTCATTAACGACACGAGTTGTTAAATTTAATTTTAACAAGAACCACAAAAAACAATTTTTCCAGAAATTTTATTTATTTTGTATTTTTACCTGTTTATTTGTAAGATCTGTAGTATTCAAAATGTATAGTTATAATTAGTCTACCTTTGACCATAATGACATAAAATGATAAAAATAATGATCAAACTTGACAAATAGTATTTTTTACAAAATCGGTGACTTACGTCGTTTTTTAAATGACTGATTCACTCATTACTTTAATACAATTAGTTACTAGTTTAGTGTTGAAGAAAAAATTCTAGTGAAAGAAATTAATGTTAATGTACCTAGCTATATAAATTATTTAGAAAACACCACACTGTAATTTACCATCCATATACTATCTATCTAATAGACAATATAACAAATATTTGTTTTGTGTTTCCAATAGTACTCAGGTCTGGTGATAAACAAATTCTATGTTTTCAAAGAGGGATTGTTGATATATATTTCCCAAGCAATTTCATACTTTTAACTTAAAAAAAAATTAATTATTTATTTTTTTATCTAATATTTTTGTATACATTATTTCAGACAATTTTTATTTATAAATAGAAAAGCTAAAACACTAATGCATTTTTTACTGTATTTAAAATTGGCTGAATCCAGTGTTTAAGTTTCCATAAATAAAATCATTATTGTGTTTGTGTTCAATTATTATTAACAAACCATGTTCATTAGATCAATAATACAGATCAAGTTACTTGTATAATTAATATTTACATTGTAACAATAAAATAGATTTAATAGTTAAATTGAGGAATAGTATTTTGTATTAATTACATACACAGAGATTATAATTGACACTATACAAACAGTTATAATATATTATATGTTTGCACGTTTTGAAAAATGTTTTAATCATCTTTAAATTAAGTAAAATCAAACCGCATATAGGTACTATATAATATGCATTTTATTCAACCCATTAGCGGCCGAATTGATTTTCATTTTAGTACAACATAAATTAAATCACATACAAATACTTGCTCGCATAAGTAATGGAACTTACAAATTTTATGGTATTCGATTTAGGCATTTTCAAGAATAACGTTACTAAACCAGTGAGTTTTACAACCGGCTATTCAGCTGTGCTAGGTCATTTTAGTAAAATATCAAACAATACGCCGTTTTTGTCCTTTATCGTCCTACTCGATGATGATTTTTTAACTCAAAACCGGATATCCATGTACACAGCATATTATATAATACTCTAGGCCAAGTTTTGCCTAGATATTTTTAATTTATTTTATTGCTATTGATTTTGTCGCTCACGCTCACGAACCGTTCGATTGGGATGTATGTGGTTAACGTTCCAAGACGAACGAGTGCGTGCGTTTCGTTAGAACGTGTTGTCAAATATAATATTGATAACTAAATCATTTTAAATCCGTCATGTGTTCAAATGATCAATTTTTGAACTTTTTGCCAATGGTTATAATGGATAATTCAAGTGTGGTGTCATTAGTTGTTTTGGCTTTAAAACAATGCTGCGAAATTTTATTTTTCTCTACTTCGGAAGAGATTGAAGGTGATAATTTCGTTATAATGTAATAATAATACAAATTATAACGGCAAATGGATGTTATATTATACAATATTTCAATAACACAAAATCCAAAAATTAATATTAGGGAATACGAGCACAGAATTATTTTCCTATTTGTGATAAACTAATACGATATCGCTTACACTGCATTACCCATTTGGTTTAGCGATTGTAAGTACGGAGCGATGACGTAACGCCAAGATTCCATGACGTCTTGTTTTAAACTGAGCGCTTAAATATGCCAAACCCAACGTGACTGTAACGCTCATAAGCGCTTAAAGCGTACGATGTGTCCAAAGGGAACGCACCCGTAATATATTATATTTTCGTATAGTGGTTACTCGAGATATTGTTATAAATGTATTGTTTAAATTTATGATAATAATTTCTAACATATATTGGGGATTTGCGAAATGAGTAAAAATAGATAAGCAATCCATAAAACGAATAAATTGTTAATATTTGAAGGAAAACAGAAATATACGAGGTATGACAATAAAATAACGAGACTTTTTGAATAAAAGTTGTTTAATTTAAAAATTTTATAATTTAATGATTATCACCTTCAAAGTACCTTCCCTCAGCATCAATATACTGTTGCATATGTCGCTGCCATTCTTGAAAACAGTGTTGCCAATTGCTTTCATTCAGCCCTTTTAGAAGTTCTGCCGTTTTCATTTTTACGTCATCAACTGTTTGAAAATGGGAAAAGAAATAAGAAGGAAATAAGAAGAAGTCACAAGGAGCAAGGTCTGGCGAGTACGGGGGATGTTGAAGTACAGAAATTTTTTTTTCAGTTAAAAAACGTTGAATTGAAAATGCACTGTGAGCTGGAGCATTGTCTTGGTGAAGAACCCAGCCATTTTTCCATAGATCTGGTCGCTTCTTTCTGACACGTTCTCTTAATTTAATTAATACCTCTTTATAATAATATTGATTAATTAATTTTGTCGATTTTTTCAACGTTTTTGTTTGTTGAAGACGTAGAAGGACGTCCAGAACGATCATCGTCTTCGACGTCCTTCCTTCCACTACAAAACCGTTTGTGCCATTCAAAAACACGAGCTCTTGATAAACATTCTTCACCATAAACTTCACATAACATACGAAACGATTCCGCGGCAGTTTTTTTTAATTTAACAAGAAATTTAATGTTAACACGTTGTTCGATTTTTATATCTAACATTTTTCGGCAGTATAGTCGAACTCGCACTAATAACAAGGCTACTAACGTATAATAAAATGGATCGATGCCATCAGTGTTCATAGTACTTTTAGATAAGTGTTTTCTAATCATATTTCAATAATCGTTTTATAGAAAACGTTAATAGTTTAGGTTATATTTAGAAAGTCTCGTTATTTTATTGTCATATCTCGTATTATAATGATGTAATGCCCATAAATACGCGTGTTACGAAACCTGGACATTGGGCATCCGGTCGAAACGTATAAAACTGGACACTGGTGTCCAGCGTGATTAAATATATTTTGCCGGGAACGAACGGACTCGTACTAGAAAATCGCTCGGCGAACCCTAATAACGGTAAAGGCGGGAAACCGATTACTTTTCGAATGTCTTTGGCGACGAGCGGTAACCATGGTCCGTGACTGGTGGAATTTTGCGCGCAGCAGGCAGCGGGTACCGGTCGATACCGGATGTTATATAGTATAAATATTGTGTTATAAAGGAATGGAAAAAAAAAAATGGCGGCAGTTATGTTCAATAGCCGTGCCGCCCATACCGTCCCGGGGCCACAGCGTCAGCGTGTGCCGTCAGACAGAGCTCCCTCGTTATCCATCGGTATTCTACTCCGGTAGCGAAAATAATAGCGTTGGGGGTTTTTACAATGGCGTAACCTCGTCGGCGCAACTCGTGTTTTTATTTATTTTTTTTCTATTATCAACGAACCGAGTACGGCGACGCGAACACTACCCCGCCGTCTCTACCGCCGACGAGGACGACACGCATGAAGGGATCTATCTCGTCGACATCGCGTAAGTACGACGGCACTGGAAGTCGCGCGGGTCACAGTAGCGCGGTCGCGTTTTTCCCAATTAAATCTGTCGGGCAAATCGGACTTTAACGTGCCGTCGCGACGATAGTGGCGCCGCGAGTCTTCGTCGACCGTGATAACGGTGATCCCGCTCGAGCGTTTGTTGTTTGTTGTCATTGCGGCGCGTTCATGAGCAGCGCGGCGGTGGCGGCCGTGACCAATAATAACAACGACGACGACAACGAAGTCTCGCGTATATTATGTACGGTTACCGTGTGGCGGCGCTTTCATAGGACAGCAGCACCGCCGCTATTAATGCCCCCTGTGTACAAAACGTGTAAGTAGAACTGTCGTGTCTCTTCTTAATTCCCGACAGGCGGCGTTCTGCGGACGTTTCGTTCCCGAGACTTCCGCATCGTCTTATCTATTTCGATACATAATTATTATTAGGTGTTCCTAATTCTACTACTGTACACTATAGTGACTACCGCGAGACTGAGCGAGTGCAAATTATTCGTGTCTGGCGATTTTGATCGGTTTTACCTGTCATCCGGGGTCTCCCGATATCGGTTTTTTTTTTTTTTTTGTTTTTCTTCTATCCGTAATTTTCGGAAAATGTCGTCGACCGTGCGCCTGCTATTCCGCGCGCGTTGCCGAAATATTATTCCGGCGGCGGCGGCGGTCACAACAATAAAATAATACGAATACGACCGCCGCCGCCGATCGATGCTTTATTGTGGGTTGTTGTGGTTGTTATCAGCCACCTTGCCCCGGAGAACCTGCCGCGTTTTGGATTTAATCAATAGTATTATATGACGGCGGAATGTACATTTTTTTTTTTGTTTTTCCTTTGTTCTTACGTTATGCACCACCACCACCACCACCGTAATACACATGCTGAAGTTCGTACAGACTATAGTTTTTACTCACGACTCGGAATAAACAATTCAATTATTATTTTATTCAGCAGGAATTTTTTCGGATATTTCACGGTGCCTTGTAGAAAATAATCGTCAATGATATTGTTAGGTATTGTAACAACAAACATAAACTTTTATATGTTATAGGTGCATTTGGAATTCGTTTTTATTATTTGTATTCCTTGTGGTTTTACTCAACAGTTTGGAAAATGGGGGGGAGGGGTATATATACAAAATAATCTGTTTTCTGTTATTTTCGATTTTGTTTTTTCGTTGTAAGTCCAGTTAAAAGTAATCATTTTAACCAGAAATCGTCCCTGAATACTTGATAAAAATATCGAAAATCTGTAGACATACACTTTTGTTATAGTCGTGTTTAAAGTGAAAATTTGGATATAAATCATAAAACAATTTGGGATGAAAAAAACACGGACCGGTGTAATTTATTTTATAATTACAAATTATTATAATTTTCCATTTGTTTAACAAGTATTAACAGAATTTAACTCAATCGTTTATGTATGCAAAATAATTTATTTTCGTGTAAAAATATAAACTAAAATGTACTATATATCCTAACAAATCATCTACAACAGACGAACCGAAGGGGGCAAAGGATTTCTCATTTTTTTTTTTCAATTCTATAAGGTTTTTATTAATATTATGTTAAAAATGTAAACAGTTGTTTGTGATCGAAACATTGGTATCTTATTCTTATCAAGTAAACATTGAGTACTTGTCCTTAGATTTAAATATTTAATAATATAACTGCTGTTAGTCTTCAGTAACAATGTATATTTAAGTTATTTAATATTATGATCTAGAAAATAATTTGATAATTTTATTATAGGTAATTAATTGAAGATAATCCAACAATGTCTGGAAGTAATATGATTTCCAAAGCAACAACTATAGGTAATTAAATTATAAAATTACAATTTTTTTATTTCTTTTTTCTTTGAAATTATCATTATTGGTAAATTATTTTCATGATTTAAGTTTATGGAATGTATAGGCATACATTTTAATCATTAATCATTTTATACAATATTTTACAAGTAAAATATGAATGTAATATTAATTTGACAGGTCGTTTTATTATACAAATATTTATGTTCACA
Source organism: Tuberolachnus salignus (assembly GCA_956483605.1). Classification (NCBI taxonomy): domain Eukaryota; kingdom Metazoa; phylum Arthropoda; class Insecta; order Hemiptera; family Aphididae; genus Tuberolachnus; species Tuberolachnus salignus. Next base: position 19,533,641 of record OY101432.1, read on the forward strand.
TTATTTATATAAACCATAATTATTTATTAGTAATAGATGGACAGCCAGAAAATACAATGACTATTGACGGAACCCATATTAAGATAGAGGATACCTCCTCGGGAACAGAGAATATTACTGATATACAAAATTACTTGGATTCATTTAATAAAGAAATTGAAGGAAATGACGTAACACAAGTAACAACTGGTATATATTATTTTTTACTTTTATTAGCGTCAGCTTATATTGAATTCTAATAAATTAACAAATTTAGAAGGTGGTTCAGTAGAACATGCATATTATTTAGATCAAAATGTCCAATATTATTATCAAACAACTACAAATGATGGACAAATGGTTATGGTTGGAGGTAAGTTTAAATAATAATTATTTAAATGTATTATTTTTTTAAATTACAACTATGTTTTGTTATTAGGACTTTCCGAACAAGATGCACAAATGATGGCCGACACAAATGAAAGCAATATAGATAGTGTTACCCAAATAGTTCTTCCTAGTCAAGAAAAAATTAAAAAAGATATGCCACAAGTAAATTAATATATTTTATTTAATAATGTACTATGAATAACAAAATTAAAACTATTTTTGAAATATTAGATTGTTGCTTTGGGTGATGGTGCCTATCAGACAGTTACTCTTGTTCAAGCCGATGCTGATACTAATAATTATGTTCTTTATGTGGTGAAACAACCAAATGATAAAGATGATGAATCTCCTAATGTTACTATGGAAATATCTCAAGATGATCGAGATCCAGATGATCCTGATACTAGTAATGTGTATGATTTCAATGATGGCGAAGACCCAAATCTATCATTGAAATCATGTATTTTAGTAAGTTTATAAAAAATAGAGTTAGTTATTTATTGTTTTCTAAAACATTATTGATTCATTTAGGATTCTGGTGATGAAGATGACAAGTCTATAATTCCTAAATTAATACCTAAAAAATCACAAACAGTAACTCAACAACATATGTGTAACTATTGTAATTATACTACCGGCAAAAGGTATATATATATATATTTTTTATTATAATTATTAATAGTGCAAAATGCTAGTTGTTTGTACTTTGTCTTAATATTTTTGCATACTATTAGTACCACAGTTATTATTTATGGGTTATATAAATTATATCTAATGAGTTAGTTAATAGAGACTACAAAATTAATCTTGTAGTTCTCCGTAATAATTACTATTGTTTCATTAGAATTAGTTTGGTAACTAATTTCAATGCCTAATTATTCAAATGTGTCTAATATTTAACTGTTATCCGTATTATCCTTATCAAAAAGATGTTACTGATACAGAAAAATCATTTTTATTTTATTATAGGGACAAAGTGTTAATAAAACAAAAATATATAGATAGAATCTTATTTTTGTAAAACATTAATTTCAATTCCTTGGAACCCAGTTATTTTTTAACTAAGTCACTTTTGAAATTATCTAAAAAGATGGCATTATTATATTTGTTTAATTTAAACAATTTCTGTCTTTTATAATACATTTTCTTCTAGTTTACATATACAGTATTTACTGTAAGTACATATATATAGTTTTACATTTTTAATATTTTTCATTTAGATATTTGTTGTCTCGTCATATGAAGTCACATTCAAAAGAACGTCCACATAAATGTACTGTTTGTGAACGTGGTTTTAAAACTCTTACTTCGTTACAAAATCATGTTAACACTCATACGGGGACAAAACCCTATCAATGTCGAAGTTGTCCAAGTGCTTTTACTACATCAGGTTTGTTAACTGATCTATTGATTAGGCCAGTGTTTCTTATACATACGATTGTATAATCAATGCTATAACATATCGTTATACAGTTTTTTTTTTTTTTGTTATAATTGTCTTTGCTTACATTTTTTATTTAAATTTGTTAAATATATTACAGGAGAACTCGTAAGACACGTCCGATATAAACACACTCATGAAAAACCACATAAATGTACAATTTGTGATTATGCTAGTGTAGAACTTAGTAAAATGAGAAATCATATGAGATGTCATACTGGTGAACGACCTTACCAAGTATATATTATTAAACCAATTTATGTTAAGTTTATTATTACAATATATATTTTTAGTGTCCTCATTGTACTTATGCAAGTCCGGATACATTCAAATTAAAACGCCATTTACGTATTCATACAGGAGAAAAACCATACGAATGTGACATTTGCTTTTCTAGATTTACACAGTCCAACAGTTTAAAAACCCATAGACTAATACATAGTGGTAAATTTTAAAGTCTCATTATACGCCAATTATTTAATTGCATTTAAGACATAATTATTATGGTTACAGGAGAAAAACCCGTGTTTAAATGTGACCATTGTCCAGCAACTTGTGGTCGAAAAACTGATTTACGTATACATGTACAAAAGCTTCATACTTCAGATAACCCTATTAAGTGCAAACGATGTGGTGAGGCATTTCCTGATCGTTATCAGTTTAAGGTATTTGAATATAAATATAAATTAATTGTAAACATGTATTAAATAAGTAGCTATTCAAGGTACATTGCAAATCACACGAAGGAGAAAAATGTTATAAATGTGAGCTGTGTCCTTATGCTTCCATGTCTCAACGTCATCTTGAAACTCACATGTTAATACACACAGATGAAAAACCATTCCATTGTAAACAATGTGATCAAGTAAGTTATTGTTATTGTTACATATTAACTTTACTGTAATTGATATTGTAGTTATTTACCCTTTTTTGTTTAATTTAATAGTCTTTTAGACAAAAACAATTATTACGTCGCCATCATAATTTGTATCATAATCCAACATATATACCGCCTGCACCACACGAAAAAACACACCAATGTAATACATGTCAACGATCTTTTAGACATAAGGGAAATTTATTGAGACATATGGAAGTTCATATGCAACTGTCTACTGGAAATGATCGAAATATAGCAATGAAACAACGATTAGAAGTATGTATTTACAATTTATTTTACATAAATTAATAGTACAGTAAAATTAAATTAAATTTAAAAAAACAAAAATGATTTTTTATATTAGTCTATATATATATATATATAAACTACAAAACTATCTGACTAACTTATCATTACAACTCCAAAAGTTATATAAATTTAAAGTAAATGGGGTTTCCGATTTCTTTAGAACGACTTATTTTAACTTTGTTTCTGATTTATTTAGTCTTATATGACAGTATTAAATGTATTTTTCATTTCAACTTTTGTTTTATTTAATGTTGTACTTGCATATGCTGTCATATTATAGACTGTAGAGATAAGCAAAGACAATTACAATTTAAAAAAGTGTCATGTATCCACATGATAAAGGTATTGCTGTTGATAAGTTATAAAAGTACGGCCGATTGTGACCAGAATTATAACCATACAGATATAATTAGATAAATACAAATCGTTCAATATATTTAATTAAAAAGGACCTATAATCATAAGAACAGATTTATATAAATTTGAGATTGCAATTTAAAATAAGTACTTACATATATTAATTAATATCACAACATTTTCCATTTTTATTTATAATAAATAAAACAATACATATTAATAGTTTCTGGTTTGCATTGTGATTATCAATATTTACTAGTAAATAACGTTATTTTTATATATTGTGTTTTTTACATATATACATATTTATATTTTTTTTGTATTTTATAAATTAAATATTCAAATCAATAACTTTAATAAGTATAAATAATTAATAAATACATTTGATACAGTATACAGACTCACCCAATGATGATGAATCGGAAGAAGATACAAGTATTCCATCAAGTGATGCCGGAGTTGTAGCAGTAGAAGGTGAAGATGGACACCAATATGTTGTACTTGAAGTAATCCAACTTGACAGTCAAGATCAGTGTGAAAATTACTCATCTAAAAGTATAACAGTACAGCAAACTGGTAATTCTTGTAAGAATAAAAAACAATTTTTTATGTTAATTGAATAACCGCCACCATATTACTTATTTAGCACCAAGTCAAAGGGGCCTTACAATTTTAAAAACGGCATCATTGATAGATGTTAAAGAAGAATATGATGATGGTGTTGAAAACTGTTTTGGTTTTGATGATGAAGATGATGAAGAAACTACAAATTCGGGTGGTAACTAAATTTTAAATGTTTTATCAATTCCTTTTTACTTGTATCCAATTTTTTTTGTTTTTTAGCATTTATATTTTAATATATGAATATACTGATCAAATTGTTATATATCATATTAATTGCAATTTTAGACTAAATATATTTATCAGATATTAAATTTTATTACATATTATCTATTAATTTGGTTTTGTATAAATATTTTATTTTAACTACTAAAATTGTGTATTTTGCTAAGAGTTATTATAAAATACTTAAACTAAGTCATTAGATATTAATAAATTAGTGTGTTATTAATATTAAAATTTTGATGTATGGTTAATATAATTTTTAGTTAAATTGTTATAAAATAATTAAGTTAAATAATGCTACCAAAACCACATAATACTAATAGTCAAATGGAAATTGTTTTTTGCTTTTTAGTTATGTTGTATATAATTTTGAAATTTATTATGTGCAATAGTTTTGTATATTCGATATATAATAGTCCAATAAAATTTATATATTTAAAATTAAACTACAAATTTTAACATTAATGCCGTGGATCTTAAATTGTCTTCAATCATAAATTATACTCGTGCATAATTTTTACATACATTTTAGATAATGTTTACTGTTTTGTTTTAACGTTGATACTATACCTATTAAATTCATTATTATAATTAAAAATATTTTAAAGACTGCACCTGTTAATTTTGAATATAAGGTTGATATTGAAAATGAATGTTAAACGCTGAAGGATTCCTAATTGTATTTTGTAAATAAAATATTTTACTTTTAGGAGCATACCTATTGACGTAATATTAATTTGATATTGTGTTTTGTTACTTGATTATTTTTTTTTAATTGTACTATGTTGCTACATTTCCAGTCATGTTTATAGTATAACTGAAGAAGTATAAAATATTTTAAATTTAATTGTGTGCCAGTTTTCAGAGTTATTGTAAAAATAATGCACATCATTTTATTCCTAAAATATATCGAGTATATCTGTTTATTGTTACAATTTATTGATAGAAGAAAAAAACCATTGTTAACATTATTAGCATACTCTTGTTAGACATTTTAATTAGTTTTTAATTATATTAATATTAAAATAATAATGTTTACCAGTGCGTCCTAGCTTTGATTATAAATAAAGTACAATATAGCATTAAGAAATATGTGTTTAATTTATTTTATGTACGATTGATTGCACAAAATTAGTCAATTACCATCTGAATAAATCGCATATAATACAATTTTTTATAAAATGTTAAATTTATGTGTTGGTTTATTAACGTTTTGATAAATTGACCATGACAAATAAACATTTAGTTATATGATGTTCAATTTTAAAAATGTTGCTGAATTCATTTTTTTTACATGGGTTAAATAAAATGGTTACTTTTGTTATTTTTCAAACCGTCACTAGGTTTACAATAACAAATAATATAATTATGATACTAAAATACATATAAAGAGTGCGCGAAACAGATAGTGTAGTTTTGAACGGCTTTTTAAAAAAAAAAAAACGATTCAACCTTACAGAAATTATATTTATTTTGTTTTATTCGGAACATCATGCCGTTTTATACATTAAGTTTTGAAAATTACATCAGAAAGATGATGACCACCAGTAGTGTTACATTGATGAAGGCAATTTTTTAAGTTTTCGGCTGCATTTTTGAACATCTCGACGGGTATAGCAGCGAATTCCTCCCGAATTCGATCCTTGAGTTCTTCCAAGGTGTGAGGCCGATGTTTAAAAGCATTTTCCATCAGATAGTCCCATAGGAAGGAGTCGCAAATCGGGTGAGCGCTCGGGCCATCTCACGTGACCCCTCAGAGAGACGTGGCACGCAGGGAACATCCATCGCAGTTTCGTCATTGAAACTCGAGCAGTATGGGCTGTGGCGCCATCCTGTTAAAACCAGATGTCTCCCAAATATGCATTTCACTTAGTTTTTCAAATTGAGTTTAAAAAAAATGGGTGACGCCGAAAAAACGGTCATTTTTCAAAATATGTGCGAACAGCAAAACCCCGGTAATCTCCAGACCAAATCATTGTGACGAATGACAGCACGACACGTCCGACACAATGAGACCCCTCCCAGGTTCCTACCACCCCAATACGAGTGGTACCAATATTTTAAAACTGCACTGTTTGAACTTTCGCCGCACTGGTGATTTTTGACATGAAAATTGAAAAAATTTGAAAAAATGGTGAATTTCGGGGTGATTTTTCCCCCTCGTAACTAAAACTATTGGTGACCCAATTTTTTTTACTTCTTATTTTTTGAGTCACTACTTTAACGTAAATTGTAAAATTTTATGTGTTGGTAATTTATTTAAACATATTTTACAGCTATATGTTTATTTTTTAATTTTTTTTTTTTATGATCCTATCAGCTTATTTTATGATCTAATTATTTTTGTCGTACATTTAAAGAACTTATAATTGTTTTATTAGTCGGTAGTTGGTGAGTAGTGGGAAAATTGTCGACAGTTATCATTACAAGTCTTTTTAATCTCATTCCCAAACAGGAGTTCTTTCAAACTGTCTAAAGACTCTGATTCACAATTAGAATATCCCGAGTGACTTGCGGTAAAGTTTGATATTGGTAATGATTTTAAGGATGATAAGAATCCAACACAATTGGGGTTCATATTACTAATACCCCGACTACTAATATTACCAAACGCATTCTCTAATGAGTTTTGGTCGAAGTTTCGTAAAGAAACAAGAAAATCCAACTGATATTAATTTGTTTGAGAGGTATCTTAATCCCTCGATAGTTTTTATCCAGATTGTTATTGACAGTTTTATTTTGTTTACGTGCAAACTGAGTCGTGTGCAGCAGTTCTCCAAAATGCCCTTTATATGCATTTATATAGACCTAATAACAGTCATAATTAGTAATTAGTAATTATTCTATTACATTTTTCCAAAGTCTATGACAATTTATTATTAATGGAATATTTTATATATTTAAAATCGCGGTTATTACCGTACACACAATATTATCTATGGTTATTACCGTGGTTTTGTCGTATACACGGTAGTAAAGAAATGGCTTCCATGATGATAACACAATTCACAAATTAAACACTAGTATAATACATCCTGTGTATTAGGATACTATCCTGGAATTAAACCGACAATTTTATTATTGTTGTTATAATTTATTTCAATTAATACGTATTGCAACTATTACCAGTTTGATTCTATTTAAATTTTATTAGTTGGCAAACTATGACACATTTAAAACGTTGATTTGCCGTACTGTTTAACACGCGTATAAGGTAATTTAAAACCTTCGTGTGATAAATTTCTCTACGAATATTCATTTGTGCCGGCACTAGTATTGTTATATAGGACTAATTACCGTTATGGCTGAACGAAAGAATAAATATTGTAATCCTCCGACCAGCGGCTCCACAAAAAAAACCGAGTCTTTCGATAAACGACCCACCACACGGAAAGTGCATGAAGCAGCACAAATTAATTATCCCGTTCGTGACTTCAATAAACAATTGACAATAAACAGTCCAACAAGTGGACTTGAAAGGCCAACTGGTAATACAAAATTAAAAACGATTGAATCATAATGTCCTATCAGATATGATGATTTTGGCTGAATGTAATAATATTTTAATTTTTTATTACATTAACTGTTATGGATTTTTTATTTATTTTAGGAGCTCAGTTGACATTACAAGGCAATCAAGCAAAATCTATGGACCAATTTCCTAAAAATGTGAATAGTCAAAATAGTCCATCTTCTACAATTAATACACAACTGCACTCCCAGAAGTCTCTGTCTGACGAAGAGATTTCTGCACATATAAAAACAATTTGGGAAATATGTAAGTCATCACAACATACAATTTTGTTTTAGATTTAATATTATTTCTAATGAAAACCTTAAGTGTTTATTGTTATTGAAACAAATACATTTCAATTAATAGTTTGTCATATTATATTTTATATATATATATATATTATTATATTTTATCACTATTGTTTGTAGGGAAACGAAGTAAAGTTTTAACAGACGCACTGAGAAATATTTTTGAGAGCAGCTTAAACCCATATATTTCCTTATTGAAATTAATTCTTGCCATTTCAGAAGATAGAATGAAAAGCAAAGCTAGTACAATGGTGCATGCAAGTATGTAAACTAAAATTGTTTTTAGTATAAATTATTATGTTACATTTACATTAATGCTGATTTGTAGTAACTGATGAATTTTATAAATGGATCAAACAAAAAGATAGTGCACATTATGAAAATATTTTAACTGACGACTTAAAAATCGAAGCATTTAAAATGGTACTTGAAAAGAGAATATGTCCAAATACAATTAAAACTATTGTCAACATTTTCAAGTGCAATACGTCTTTGGATATTATGGAAAGGATGATAAGGGAAGCGATAAAACAAAAACGATTTAAAGAAGTAAATTATTAATATCTAATTGTTATAATAATAGTAATAATTTTTGTTTTATTAAATTAAAATTAATGAAATTATTGCATATTAAATACACAGTTTAAATGGTCAATCTATCTCCTATAAGTGTTGCTTGTGTTGGAAATAATAAAAGTAATAAAACAACATTTTTAATAATAATTTTTACATAAAACCTAATTATATTATAAAAAATGTGATAATTATCAGGGCTCGGCCACTATAGCATTTGCTAATTATAGAATACTGATAAAACTAGAAAGAATAAGTTATAAATTTGTAACAAGGATTTCAAATCAAAAATTGTATGTTGCATATTTTTAAATTTTTAGTTATATAGTGCTATTTTTTGCTTATTATATGCATTGAATTTGATTTATTTTATGTTTTTCATAAATCTTGTATGTTAAAATGAAAATGTAGAAAACATTGTTGTGTCGAATAGAAAAGTTCTTAATAAAGTAGACTTTATTAAATATTTTATATTTTAATCTCTTATTAGGTAGCCCGATGCATTTGCCCATCAAATAGTATATATTTATGACGCCTTATGTTAACAAAAGAACATTAATGAAATACATTTTCTTTTTTACTCTTTTTCATGTTTTTGTGGCATATTTTAAAAATTTTTAGTTCATGCTATAGCACATATAATATAAAATCCGAGCCATAATAATTATATATAATAGAAAAGAAAAAACACAACTATATTATTATTATGCCTTATAATTATAGTGGATTTTAAACCTATCTTATATTTAATATTTATATATAATCAACTATTTACAATTTTCCGCCATATGAATTAGAGGGTCAACCAAAATAAGAATTTGTACAATAATACAATTCAAAATTTGCTCAAGTCTTGTGGGATGAGAATGGGATTGGGATGCTGAAATTAAAGGGGAAAAAAAATATCTTGATTAGGAATATACATGAGACCAATTATTGGAGAATTATTAACAGTTAGGATCATAAGGACAAAAATAATAATAATAGAAAATGTATATATTCAATAAATAATAGTAATAGTTTTTTTTTTTTTTTTTTTTTTAATTTGACTTTATTTGAAAAATTACAATCTGTAGTTTGTACAATAAGTAATAATAATAATAATTTAAAGACAATTAACATTTATATATACACATGAAGAGGAATCACACAGTTGTGATACCTCATAATAATATTATTAATAAATTGATAATTTGTTGATAATTATGTTTTCAAATCACGGCACCAGTTCCTTTTGAGGCGTCTGTTTGAGTTGCCAGGAAGTGTTAATGAAGCTAACTCATTGATTAATTGGTTTAGAATATGTTGAAGTTTGGCGTGGAAGCGTTTGTATTAGATAGCAGCAATTTCGTTGACGGAAGGTTGGAATTTAAGGTGGCATTTGAAACAAACCAGGGTGCACCAGTGGATTAGACGTTGAGAGATGTTTTGAAAAGCTTGAATAGTCCTTTTATTTGAGGTCTTGGTAGAGCCCCACATTACGATACCGTATGTCCATATTGGTTGATGAAGGGTTTTATATAAAATGATTTTGATGGGTATGATTAGGTTGGAACGAAGGAGTGGTCTTAACAGAAAGAGTCTGGAATTAAGTTTCTTACGCTTGCCTTTAAGATGAAAAGACTAGGTTAAGCGCCTGTCAAAAGTAAGACCAAGGTATTTAACTTCATTAGAGTGAGGAATGATGATGTTTTTGATAGTTACAGCTGGGCAGTTATGAGGTCTGAGCGAGAAAGTGACAAAGGAGGACTTCGATTCATTGATTTTTATTTTCCAGTTGATGAACCATTGAGAAAGAGTATTAAGGTGAGTTTGTAGTTGTTGAGACGCGATCATGTAGTCTGAAGAAGCTGATAGTAAGGCGGTATCATCAGCATATGTTCCGACTGAAGTATTTTCAGAGGTAGGCAGGTCGGACTTATATTTGGTATATAAAAATGGAGTGATGTCACTTCCTTGAGGGACACCAGTGAAGATAGGATATTGACTAGAGTGTTGCAGGTTGAGACGAACATTAAATGAACGGTTTTCAAGATAGGATTTTAGTATTAGGTATAAAGAGGCTGGACAAATATTTTTTAGTTTAAAAAGAAGACCTTCATGCCAAATGGTGTCGAAAGCTTTAGCAACATCCAAGAAGATTCCGGCGCATTATTATTTAGTTTCGAGTGCTGATGAGAGGAAATTCGCAAACCCGATGAAGTTGATGAGTTGTGGCATGGTGAGAACGGAAGCCAAACTGGAAGTTTGGGATACTATTATTTGCTTGAGAATAATTTTTTCAAGAATTTTTCCCAATACCGATAGGCTAATGGGCCTGTAAGAGGAGAGATTTTCAGGCTTGCCAGATTTGAGGACTGTAACAATGACAGAAGATTTCCAGGTAGTAGGAAAGTATGATAAACGAAAAGCAGCGTTATAGATATGTGATAGATGAATGATCACTTTCGCAGGGAGATTTTTAACGACTGTTGGAGATCAAGTCCTGACCAGGGGATTTGTTGTTTGCCAATTTTTTTATAATACACTTTATCTCTGCTGGGGAGGTTGGTCTTGCAGGAAAAGCCATAGGTAAAGTTGACTGAAGAGACTCGATGACTCTCGACATATTCGGTTCTGGTGTGGAAATGAGATGTGGTTTGAATACTACTGATAGTTCTTCAGCTAGAATATCAGCTTTTACCTTGTCTGTGGTAGCAAGTGAGTTATCTGGGAGCGTAAAGGAGGAGGAGAGTCCTTAAACCGTAAAATTGACTTTGTTTTGCGCCACAGAGATCTATTTTTAAAGGAAAGATTTTGTATGTAATTATTATACAGATTGGTTTTGTAAATTTTGAGTAGAAATTTAAGTTTGTTAGAAAGATAATTTTAGTTTGCCTTATCCTCCGGGTAGTGTGTTTGATGCCATTTAGATCTGGCTCTGCGTTTTTCAGCAATAAGTTGTCTTAACTCTGGAGAGAGATTGGGTGATTGAGAATAGGGAAAACTCGGTGTAGATGAGTCCAAGGCTGATTTTTTAATGTCATCAGAAAGTTTGGCAATTGCTTAAATGACATTAGAGATGATTTTAATTTGGTGTTAAAAATTATTTTGTTTGAAATAGTAATTTTGAATTTGTTCCAGTTTGTAAAGCCCGGAGTAATGGTAGGTCTATTTTTCTTCAAAGAGTGTTGGGCACCAATGAGAAGCAAGACAGGTGTATGATCAGAAGCTGGATCATTTAAATTTACAATTTCGGTGGAAAAATGATTAAGGAGATTGGTGATAAAAATGTCAAGGTTGTCTGGGTGGCGGTTACTGTATAATGGCCAGTACATTGGAGAGAGAGGTGCTATTATTTTGAGATGATTGAGTAAGATGAAATTTTGAAGAGCTCGGCCCCTGGTGTTGGTGTAGCGGTTCCATGTTTAGTATTTGGCGTTGAAGTCAGTGCCGATAATATGTGTGAAGCTTAAAGTTTGAGAGAGAATACCCAGTTCAGCCAAAGGAAAAGGTCTTCCTGGGGGAAAATAGCATGAAGAGATGGAGATAGTTAGTATTTATTTTTATTGATATGCTTGCTGCTTGAATATTTGTAGACAGATATGGTGGAAGGGAGAGATGATCAATTTTATTAGAAATGAGGAGAGCAGCACCACCATGTGCGGTACCAACTGGGTGGTCAGCTCTAATAACATTGTAACCAAAAATCTTAAATGAAGAGGTTTTAGTTAGGTGAGTTTCCGAAATAAGTGCTATAATAACTTTTTTTTCATTTAGAACTAGTTGTAATTCATTTAAATGTTGCAGGATGCCGTTAGCGTTCCTTAGAAATATGGAGAGTGGTTGTAAGTTATTTGTTGGCATTATTAATAAGTTTATCAATGACTGTAGTAAGAAGTGAAATAAGAGGATTTATTAATGCTTTAAATTCGTTGATAAATGATGAGAGGTGAGCAGCCATATTTTGGTTTTGGTTTTGACTGGTGTTGGTGTCTTGAGTATAAGAAGAATCTTGATTTAATGGGGGAAAATGTTGTGAGTAAGCTTGGTGCGTAGGCTCGTAGGTGATCCCTTGAGTTGGTTGACGTGGAAGGGAACTTTTATTCGAGATTTTTTTTGAAGGGTTCTCTAATAATTTTTTTTTAAGATCCAGGTGAGATTGACAGCCTCTAAAGTTGGCCGGGTAATTACCACTGCATAAATCGCATTTAGCCGTAGAACTGCGTTCTTTGGTGCATGCAGTTGACTCGTGTTGCTCACCGCAACGGACACACCGAGGAGAATGATTACAATAACTACGAGTGTGGCCATAGTTCTGGCAACGGTGACATTGCGGAATTTCTTTTTTAGGATGGGGAGTTTCAACTTTGATTTTAGTATAACATAATGTAGTTAGTTTGAAAATATCAGAGTTTAATGGACTCGGTTCTAAATCAATAAAGAAGATCGGAAAGGGGGAATCGGTAATCTTGTTAGTTACAGGCATTATATTACGAGTGATAAATCCTTTATTTAATAGAAGAGGTGTCGATTGAATGATGCAAGTTTATAATTATGACACAATATACTTTTTCCTCTTTTAGTTGGAATGAGTGAAATGAGACGTTATTATTCTTGAGGTAAGTAACAACTGATTGATAGGAGTCAGGGCTATATGTTTGGAGTTTAATACCTTTGTTAGAGCTTTTACAATCAAATCCAGATTCATCAGTTAATTGTTTAATTTTTAGACAAAAATTGTTATAGCTTATTTGTTCTTGAATAAATATAGGAGGGGGTTTTGAAGTTTTAATTTTATTGATAATTGGATTTGTAAGTGTAGTTTCCATTGGTTGAGGTTCATTAAGAGGAGAAATCGGAGAAAAACTGATAGCTGAGATAAAAATATTAGTGTCAGGTTTTTTGTGGTGGGAGAAGTGCTGTTTGGTGATCTTGGACGTTTTGAGTTCAATGGGACTGTTTGCCAGACCGAATCGTTGTCAGAGAAGTCCGAGGAGCTGTTGTTACCCGTTTGATCAATTAATTATTTGGAGAGAATTAACAGTGGTACAGTTTTATTTGCTGGTTGTTTATTCTTTGGTGATTTAGGATTTTTGTTGATAGTAGTTAGAGGGTGATTAGAGTAACTCATAATGATGTAGATAAATATAATTTATAATTATATTTAAAATGAGGCAATTTATAGGTTGGTTAAGATTAGGTAACTCATACATTACCTGCGGTACTAGTACCGCGCGACGAGCGCAGAGCACAACGATCAATACACACGAAAACAAGAGCTGATAACGGAGTGAGTGGCAATTAACGTATGGATTGTACGGCGTCTATGCACGAACTGAATAGTAATAGTTATAACAGTATTATTATTTATTTATATGTTATAAATTATAAAAATTTCCACCCTCCTTATAATAAATTCTGCAGGCATCTATGGTTGACCCCTACCAAGGTATAATTACTTAGACTAAATGATCGTTTTATTTTGTTCTAGCTGAAGTTGTTTAAATTATATATAAATAGGTATTTTAACAATAGTAATTAGCAATAATATAATGTGTATAATTTTAATTTTTTAGGCGTGTTATGCTACAATAAGTTTAAACATACAAAATAAGTTCACTGTGGAAGATTTTTTAATTCCTTTATATTTTTTAAACTTGGTGTCTGTGACTGAAGAATTTTTAGCCACAACTAAATTCCATCAAGAAGCTGTGGTAAAATATTTTGACAATATAATAATGGAAGATAAGGATTGCTTATATAATTTAGCTAAGTAAGAATGTCTAATATAAAATTTGTATCATATATATATTTATATATATATATATTTTAAAATTTTAACTTTTCTTTTACTTATTCCACTTATTCCACTTATTACTGTATTTATGAAGTGTCTCCATTGGCACTGTTTTTTTTTTTTTTTTTTTGTGCAGATTTGATCAACAATGTATTCTATTGTTTGTTTTACATTAATTAAATTATATTGTTATTTCAGTCGTCTAAATATTGTTTCGATCAATAACAACTTTACTAATAAAAATCAAATTAAAACACATTTGTCAAGGATCATGAAAAAATACAATATCCCTAATGAATTAGCACCTAATATCACTAAAGAAAAGAATATGGGAGCTTTAAGGTTCATGTATCGCCGTTATCAAACCGGTGCTACTGGTAAGTTAGAGTTTTACACTTATATTTAAATAAAATTTTATATATTGTGTTTTAAAGGTATTGATGGTTGGCGGGAAATGGCAATGGAATCAATTGGTAATGATGAAAATATGATGTTAGAAGTCATCCGTATGTTAGACAAGTATGGTGATTTTCAAGAAGCTATTTATTTTGCTAAGTTATTTGCCATTGATAACTCTTTATTGTCATCGACCATACAACAGGAGTTATTATTTAGTGAAAATGCGTATGTATATACTAACAAGTGTATGATAAAATAATGCATTTATTTATTGTGTATTCTCAATTATTAGAAGTGGGGGGGTAGAGAAATCAATGCCATTTGAAGAGTATGCAACTATAGAATATCATGAGATATCTTTACCTGAAAAACAAATTCATATAATTGATTGTACGTCAAAGTTTAATGAATTTTTGGAAAAAATTAATGTTGAGTTGTTCGATACAAGTTTCAAAATGTTTGGTTTGGATTGTGAATGGAAACCAGAACTAACACGTGATAAGAGTGATTTAGCTTCCATTCAACTGGCTACTATTGATTCAGTTTATATATTTCATATACCACAATTGCAACCGGCTGAACAATTTAAGGCTCATTGGCATGAATTTTCTATGAACATATTTAGTAATATAAATATATTAAAATTGGGTAAGTATACAAATATATTTTTCTCACCATGTTTTATAGTGTATTCATATTTCAGTGCTATACTATCCTCATTTAAATTGAATTCATGTTATTTGATTAACAGATTTTAATTATTTTAAATTAGGTACTTATTATTTAAAGTTTAAAATTAATTGATTTGCTTTAGGTTTTGAATGGAAAGGTGATGCATCAATGATTAGATCTACTATACCAATTGAAAATATACAGCTTAATGGACCTGGATTTGTTGATATTAAGTTGTTATGGAAAGAACTAGAGACTCAGTGGAATTTAACGCTGCCTTATCAAAGTACTTTATGAGTATAATTTAATTTAGATTTAATTATTATTGTATAATATTACTTTTGGTTTTAAAGTACATAAGAGGAATTGATGATATCGATGATAATTTAGAAAAATATATTTTGAAATATGTTAGTCAATGTTTTTATTTAGATAAAGATATTTTTTAACTAAAGTAGATAGTTTCCATCTAGTATTCTTTAGACTTATGTAAGACAATATTCATACATTTATTGAGGGTTTGACATGTCTCACCATGACCGTGAGATGTGACATTGAATTTTGTGATAACCTTTGTAAAATGTTTTTTGATTGTGTATATATATTAATTTGTTCATTGCTTTAAGTATTTTTGAATCATTTTTCTTGAAAATTATTAAAATTATTGAGTTTATCTTATTATTCAAAAATAAAAACTGATCTTTGAGTCTTATATATATGTGTGTAAACAATACAACAAGGATTCATTTCAAGTCCATTTTTTATTTACAGGTCCAAGTGATGACGTAGCTTATAATAGTCTTTCAGATTTAGTGAAATTGTGTTTTGGAAAGCCATTGAATAAGACTGAGCAATTTTCAAATTGGGAAAAAATACCATTAAGATATAATCAAATTAAATATGCTGGTATGTATATTGTATTATTAAATAGACAATATATATACTATGTATTTTTAACATAAGCAATCAATATTAAAGAGTTTTTAATTATTATAAGATTGTTTGTAAGACAGTTTTGGATATATTGGAATAAGATGCGGAAATTGTCTTATTTATGGAATTAAAAAAATACAATTTTAATGAAATTTAATTAATTTTCAGCTTTGGATGCTTATTGTCTATTGGAAATATTTAATTTGTTTAAATCAGAATGTAAGGTCAAAAATATTCCATTTGATGAAGTGTGTCAAAAAATATCAAATATTGATCAACTAGAAACAAAACCTAAAACAAAAAATAAAAAAAACAAAAATGTATTTAAAAAAATAAGTTTTATTTGTATTAAACTATGTAATATGCACTCCATACTTATGTAATGTACATATTTTATTATTCCAGAAAGTACAGAAAACCAATATAAAGTCTAAGAAGACACCTCATACTCAAGTTTCTAATGTTAGGGATCTTAAATTGTTGGTGCCAAACACTTTAGAAAAGTTAGCTGAACGTCTTCGGAAGTGTGGTATAGATACTTCCGTAATTGAGAGATCCAAAATTAATGATAGCCAGTATATAATACACCAAATTAAAACCAAAAGTTTACATTTTATTGCCTTTGGGCATGTATTCTCAAAGGTAAAATCAAAAATAACTATATATATTAAAAATTTAATTTTTATTATAATGCTGTTTATTATCTTATTATAATTTATGTCATTAATAAAACACAATAATACTTCAGGATAAGTTTTTTTTCCTATATACTAATTTTTTTAATATATGTTGTAATCTTTGAGTATTAATCACTAAACAATTTTTTCTTTCATATTTACATATTTTAGGTAGCCGAAAAATTGAAAGATGGTCAATGTTATTGTGTACAAAGTCATACTTTAGATGACCAAGTTCAAGAAGTGTTAAATTACTTCAAAATTGTTGTGAACAAAGATGATCTGAATAGCCGTTGTCAGGTAATTATAAAAATTTAATTAGTTATAATAAATAATTTGCCCCCGTAAATTACCATTTAAAATTTTTAAATGGTTAATTAAATGAACATTGGTTTTTTACAACTCTTTTCCAAATGAAATAAACATTTTTTGATTTTAGCATTTTGCCAAGTTGATCTTATAGCATTAATTGTCCTCATATCAAAATCTGTTAAAACCATCTCAGGTTGAAGTTCATAATTTTATAAATTGACAATGATTTTTATCCCTTACTCTTCGAATTTGATGAGTATGAGTACTTACTTTTAAAATTTGAACTAAGCATACACGTTACATTACATATATATCTAAGTGAAGATTCCCAATATTTAAGATTTCCATTTTCGCTTGTAAGTCAAAAATGATGAAGTAGCAATATTTTTCCTTTTTATGGAATTATTAATTGTATTAATTGGATATTGCCTTAATACCACATTATAATGGTATGCTTAGAAGTGGATTATTTATCAATAAGACTTTGGATCATATACCAAATAATATATATTATCAAAGGATAAGATGTATAATATTATGTTTATAAACATATATATGATACGTGACTAAGAAAACTTACAAAACAAAAGCATTTTGTAATTAGACCTGACCATGTATCAATATAGGATATGTAAATAAATGTTATTTTTATTTATAAAAATATGAATTAATAATTTACATTTATGTTTTTAGTACTGCAACAGTATTAGTTATGAAACAGTGAACAGTCAGTTAATGAGAAAAATTTTTCATGCAATTAAATGTATACAAAACTCCAGAATTTTTAGACGTACTTTGTATTCTGTTGACAATAAAGCTGACAATAATTTCTTAGCTAATGAAAGAACATATCCTCCAATATCTAAAGTGTTGAGTTTAACTCGTTCATCTACACCTGGCTTAGTGCCAGTAAATACACATGATAATTTACTGAATGGTTATACTAAAGAAAATTGCGAGATCAATGTAAACACTAAACATATTTATTTCAATTTATATTCTAAAATATGTACTAGTAAGAATAAATAAATAAATATATTTTTTTAAATTACAATTACAGATTAAACCACTATCACCAGATATATTTAATGACAAAAACCGTATGTTCAACATCTGTAACATTTGTGGTTCAGTTAGCTGGGATAACTCACATTGGGAGAGTGCGCTTGGTAGTAGTTTAGGTATGAAATAAATATAAGTTAATTAACTTAAATTTGAACTTTTAGCGAGTATATTTTTTTTCCTTTTACAATTTTTAACTAATTTACTTTTACTACTTTAGTTTCAATATTTTTCGTCCCTATTATTTTATGTAAGTTTTGAACATAATTAATAAGTTGTAAAATTCTTTTTTTTTATTTTATTTTCTTAATACATGTATTTTAATGTTAAATCTGCTTTAACCGTGTTTTAGAAGTTTTCAAAATGTGTCAACCTGTAACATAAAATAATGTGCTCTTGTCAGTGTCATATTTATTTACAAAAATTTTTTTTGTGTGTGTATTATTATAAATTTTAATTTATATCCAAATTATTTTTTACATATCAATGCTGGGTCACATGAAGATACAGAACTAATTATCAACTATTAGGTTCTGTAAAATTAAAAACTGTTCTGTAAATTTAATTTAATGTTATTAAACTGATTATAGTTCTGTAAAATGTTCAGAGCTTTTATTAAGCCTTATCAATTAACAATAATTTTATTATCATGTAAAAACATAATTTATATTTCTTGTTACTATGACGTTATTCTGTATTGTGACAACTTAGTTCTTATTCTAATTAAACTACATAAAAATATTAAATGTTAGTGTATTATCACTAATAACTGAGTAACCATAGATGGGCATTCAAATATTCAAATAAAATACTTTTATGAAACCAAAAATTTACAGAACAGTTTTCATGCAACCCGGTATAAGTGTATTATATTACTAGAAAATATTTTAAAAAATTATTCAACATAATTATATTTAAATATTTATTAGCATATTAAAAGCTTGTAAACAGGCCATTATTTAGAATGTTGCTGTGATAGGCTGATCTATTTGGATATTTTAATTATATAGATACGTTTTAGCAGAATATATTACTACAAGTAATAATAATTTTTTTTTTTTTTTAATTATACTATCATAGGTTGTGTTTAGTTGTCTATATGTATGTTTATATTTATGTAGCCAAAGAAAACCAGAAATAAATAATAAAAAAATTGTCAATACAACTATTTCACTGTTTTTTTCTTTTTCTAAATGATATACATAAACTATTGGAATTTAGAAAAATGTACATATTTTAAGGTATAATGTGAACATTTTGGAGGATTTTTATTAAACAAGTGTTTTCAATAAATAATAAAAAAAAAAAAACATCTTAGACCCTAGTAAACTAGTAACTCGGTTGTCCTACTCAGTATCTAAAATATTGAGTTTGTGAATAATTTATTCATGAAATAATATAATTTATCAAAAAAACTGATCATATTTACCATAATAATTGTGTTCTTAATAAGAATTTGTAAAGATTTTAATTACCTGTACAGACGTGCTTCAGATTTATTATTAGATACACCTAGATATCCACTATTTGGTGAAAAATCTATACAATTCACTTTTCCAACATTATCAGATGTTCTGGGGAAGTTTGAAAATATAGTTTTGGATGGTACATGTAACTGAAAAAAAAAAATTTAAATATTTGTAAAGATAATAATAAGTACAAAATATTATTAAGAAAAATTGTAAATTATAGTTACCAATTTGATAGCATCATTCTTTTGGTTAGAAGCCATAGCTAAAATATCTGCATTTTTATTAAAACTTAATTTTGAAACTGCTGTTACTAAGTTTAAGATGGTTTTTTCAGGTTTTGGATTTACATCACATGGTAATTTGTACAAATTAACAACACCTGATGATGAGCCTGCGGCCAAATAATTATCATTACGTGATACTGCTAAACTAGTGCCTTGAAGACAACCTTCGTCAAAAAATTTCTTAATACATATTCGACTATTCATATCCCATTCATAAATTTCGCCATATTCTAGGACAATTTAATTATTGAACATATTATATTAATATCTATTTTCTAACACTAGATTGTAATTAATAATTGGTAACCAAATTGTGTATAAAAAGAATATATCACATGCAAAAGTTAATGCCAGTTAACCCAAAAGATTTTATTGAATTTACCTCCAAAGGAATACATTCTCTTTCCATCGCTGGTAAAAGATAAGGTGTTTACTGCACCATTCATCTTTAATGTAGTGATCCATTCTTTGCTTTTAGCAGTAAATAAATGAATTTCTCCAAACCTGCCACAAGTAGCAATAAGTTTTCCATCAGGTGACATACAAAAATTCTGTAAACATTCTCATTTGAAAAAAAAAATCAAATATAATAAAAGTAGTAAACTAATATCATACATCCATTTTAGTTAGTCCAATATTATGATGAACAGGGACAAACATTGATCTTCCTTCCATTAAATCATAGCAGTAAAAATTTTTTTGTGTTCTTGAACCGACAACAAATTGTTTTCCATCTGTAGTGAAATGTGCACAGTCTATAGCAAATTTTTGAAATTCAACAGATTGTAATACCTCATTGTTAAATCCATCGACCTGTTGAAATTTTTAATTATTATATTTATTGCTGTAAGTACTTCCTTTATTTTTAAATTTAAAGATTTATATCACACCTGTACAATAGAAGCTCTTCCCGAGTTTCCAGCAATTAAAGCCAAACTGGAAGATGGATGAAATTCTAAAGATTTCACAAACTTTCCACAAGATGACGTGGACAAATTTAAATTATGTAATTTTTTTATTTCAATCAATCCTTTAGCTAAATTTACACCTTTTTTATTCAATGCTAAATCACCACTGTACTGAAATAATTTAAATTTGTATACATTTTAACAAAACTGC
The DNA here is from genome assembly GCA_956483605.1 of Tuberolachnus salignus. NCBI lineage: Eukaryota > Metazoa > Arthropoda > Insecta > Hemiptera > Aphididae > Tuberolachnus > Tuberolachnus salignus. Next base: position 19,554,947 of record OY101432.1, read on the forward strand.
TATATTGCTAAATTTTAATGCTATTTACTTTTAGTAAATCTAATTCCTCTTCACCATCAGATAATACTTTATCATTGGATTGATCTGCAGTGATTTTTGCCCATTTTGGCTTACCGACGATTCCCACATATTTTTGTCGCAAAAGTTTTTTGTATTCTTTTCTGCATGGTAAAAAAACAAATTAAATTCATATAAGTTTGTTTAAAATATACTAAACAATATAATATTTTTATAAACATAAAACTTAAATTAGATTAAAAATAAAATCTTTCATTATTATATTAATTAATAAATACTAATGTTCAATTACTGGGAACTTGTTTCATCTTCTTCGTCACGCCATATTCTTTTCAAATTAATTTTCTTTTTACTTTTATCACTTTTCTTCGTGTAATCTCTGTAAAAATATTAAAATAATGAACGACAAGACAGTAACAAAATGTGAGTGTACACACCAAAAAAAAAAAAAAAAATACACAAACTGTATATAGTTGGATAATTTTATAGAATGGCATTTAGAATTGATATCATTAGATATTCTATGAAAAATGTTATGTTTTAGTTTGTATTTAAAGATTTCAATTTGTACAATCTGTAAACTTATCTACATTAAGTAAACAATTAAACTTATCGATCTGCTTGATTGAGGTAAATACATGGTAGGTAACACATTTAAACGCTTTTAATTGGTAACAAACTTAGGAATAAAGCAAAATAAAATGGTTAGCACGAGTAGATAAAATTATGCTTTGAGAAGTTAATTATATTTTCATTTTTAATTTAGATTATATTTTTGTGAGTTAACATTACAGATAATACTTACTCAGTAGTTTCAGTAATACTCATATCTTTCATGAGTTTCAAACAAGTATTTAAATACTAAGAACACTACAAAAATTACTATATAGTATTTGTTTTGAAGTCTAAAAAGTGATATATTAACGTTTTTCAATTCGGCTTCAACAGTAAGCATGTGACATTTGTGATAAGCTAATTCAGTGGTTTCAGTTGATAACAGGTTTGGTACAATCAGAGAATAGATATAATCAGAAAGAACATTTACGATGTAAACAAAAATGCTGTTATTCGCTATAGCGTTTGTTACAATCTTATCTATTCTGATTATTATTTTTTTTTTGGTTGTAATTATATTTATTGAAATGCCATCAAATTGTTATAATTGTTTTTTTCTTGAATATATTTAACCTTAATGTAATATCGTCGGTTATCCAGCAAAACCTACATAATAAAAACTATATACAAGTATAAGTTGATAATACGTAAGTTATGTATTATTATTATATTCTACGACTGTTATTTTATTTTTGATGTTGAATTAAACGAACAAGTTCAATCTACGTTTGTATACTGATTTCTTTTATGTGTACGTCTTTCAATAAATGTTTGAAACACTATGCTCTTTAAATTTTGCAAATTTCCGATTTTCGCCGTTTTAACGAAAAAAGTAATTGTTTATAATATGGTCACACTGATTCGGTTATTTAGATTATGGCCGCCGCACAATTTGTCAATGCATGCATATTCGTATACTACCCACGTTAATTCTTATCGACGTCATAAAATGTCGACAATTTTTCAATTCGATTAGGTAACTATAATCTGTGATATATTTTCACGATTGTTCATTTTAAATCTTTATTGACATATTTTATTTGTACCTATATGACGGGCACTTTCAATATTAATTGAATAATATTTATAATTTCAAAAATATATATTGTAGTTGTTTACTTTGTTGTTTGTCTTGTTGGTAACACTACGAGCGGAACATTAGCGTTATCATCATGTACAATTTGAATATTTGATAATTTGTTGTCCGGTTATGAAGTTTGATTTTTTCTTCATTGTGGTGTACTAGTTTACCATGTCCGGAAATCCTGACGCGTGCCAACACGAAGAAGAAATCGAAAATACCGATCAATTGAGTTTAACGGATCGCCTGAACAAGTATCTGTTGTGTGCTTATTTGAATCGTCTGAACGAAGAGGACCGTGACAGTGGTGATTCAGAGTCAGACGCTCCAGAAGGCGATACCGAAGAAACGTTTTCCGATTGACTATGGCGGACTTTGACGATTTAGATCACTTGGTGGATCGTTATTCAGACGAGGATGTTAATGAAAGAGCAGAGCAGCAGGAACTCGATGAAAAAGAAGAAACCAGTGAAAAAAGAATCGTTCCGGTAAAGCTCACCGTGAGAAGACCACAGCCTAAATTAAATGCCGAAAGGTGAATATTATTTTACTGCAAATCGGTTTTTTTTTAAACAAATTTGAGTATTTTTATGGTAATTAATAAAAAACTAATTTTTGAGTTTGATCACAATGTGAGCAAAACAAATATATTACTTAAAGTTGAAAGTAGGCCTTTGTTTTTTTTTTTGTCAATTGGTAATAGAATATTAATTTAATTTATATTTTTTTAATATTGTATACAAAAACATTTGAGTATATTTACATGAATAGGTACAGGAAATAATTATTTTTCTTGAAAGTATATATACAATTTTTGTCTACAAAATCCTTTTAAATTCCTTATGTGATTAACTCTGTGTATAAATTAGGGGCACAAAATTAAAAATTAGGTAAAATGCATTGCATTATTAACTCAAAAATCAGCATCATCCTATATTTTGTTTAATGTGTTGTAAATAATTTAACTACAAAAACTTTAATAATATTATCATTACTAAGTATTTTTAAAATGTAAATTGACTACATATTGTTTATTAATAATTTTAGATTACGAGGACCACGTGGGTTATCTGTGCTTCCAACATGGTTTCAGAACATTCAATTAAAAGGTAAACGACATGAATCAGAAGACCTTAATGCTGTTATAAACCGTCTTGAACAATGGACACACAGATTATTTCCTCGGTACACATTTGATGATGCCATTGCTAAGTTAGAAAAATTGGGTAAAAAAAATGATGTGAAGGTAATATTGAAGCGAATCAGGATGGATCTGGATGATTTTGTGACACAAACGGAGGAAGATATAGATGAACCACTTGCACCGCCCACACAGGATGATGTGTTTGATCGAATTGCAAACTCTGTAGACATATTCTCAGTGACATCAACTCCAAGTGTTAAAAATACTGTATTAACTGAAGAACAAAGACAAAGAATGATGCATAATCGAATGTTAGCTGAGGAAAGACGACAAGCCAAGATTAAAGTTCGCCAACAACAAGAACTCAATGCTTCTCATACTACTACTACTACTACTACTACTATTAATTCTTTATGATTGATAGATATTAATTTGTGTTTATAAAATATAATTTTCCATAACCTACTAAATTACAAGAAAGTAAATTTTGTTTTTAATATATAAGTATATAGTTAACTAATTGCTAAAGATCTTTTTTTTATTTTGAAGTATTTAAATTTGTGGACAACTTTTTTTAATTTGTTTAATTGAATAAATAGTGGTGCAAAATAAATGTAATAAATATTCTACATATAGTATATCTAGTATTGTTGGTTAAAATAATATTTGAATGTTGATCTTAACATTTTATTTGTAGTAAACATTCAATCAAAGATATTATTTTACAATTCAAAGTAAACACAGAATAGACATAGATTAAACCTTATTTATGGTCATTGAAAAGCATAATTTTACTGGAATTTGGAATAGGAATGGTAGATTAGTTGGTGTCATTGGTATTCTAGGGATCAAGACCGTTTCTCCACAGTGGCGTCATTGTGGGGATGGGGGAATTAGAGTAATTTCTCCAGTCTAGTATTTGCTTTAACATTAAGTCTACACATTTCAAAATTATGAGAAGTCTTATTTTTAACATTTAAGGCCATTGTCATAATTTATATTTGATAAACATATTAATTTTTAATTTTTTAATTCGGATAACCGATCGGCTGCCGTGTTAAGTTGAAAATATTTGACAAATTTTAATTTGGTATTTATTAAAATAAAGTGCTATTATAGCAGTAATATAAGACACTCGTTTTTTACTCAATAAATTATTTGTTTTGTTTCCTGTTCCCGCCTATAAATATAAAACAATTATTTCGTTTTTTTTGTTTATTAATACATTTTGGAGGCAAATAATATTTATTATGCAATACATGAACTGATATAATATATGATTATGAATTTTGACAGAAATAAATGAAGAAAAAAAAAATATATAGTTCTTCAAGCAATAAATTTGTTTATTTTTTTGGCTATAATTTATTTTAAAACGTTTACAAATTTATATATATCTTAGGTATGTAATTTTTATTCTGTTTCACAACACATTTTGTTCAGACATTGTTTTTTGTTTTACTTGTAAAAATGCGAATAATGTAGCCTATCTATTTAAATTATACATAAAAATAATAATAATAGTTTTGAGTTACAGTTTGATAAAATATTGCTAAACGTGAACTTTCATTATTGCGCAAATACTAAATATTCATTATAATGCCAGACTTTATTTTATTGTTTAACAATTATATTAATAATTAATAACAAATAAACGACTAGATAGAAAAAATAAATAAAAAACATCATATTTTTATAATTCGTTATTTTCAGTTTTGTTTGTTGTAGGTATTATATTTGACTTAAGAACAAAGTAAATGTAAATAAATTAACCAAAAATATAAGCCAAAACATTATCCAACATCTTAAACCTTAAACACTTAAACATGAACAATTTTGTTTCTTTTAAATTGTCAGATTCGTTTCAAAACACACGGAGGCGTTATAATAACTGTTTTTTTTTTTTGAACATTTGTTATTTTTATACACTATCCAGTAACACAAACTGAAATACCATAAACACTTTACAATATTGGATGAGATTGTCTGAATTTCTTAAATTTTTTTTTGTAATTAAACTATTATTGTGTACACGGATGATTGTAACAGCTGTGTTGTATATATCTTCAATGACATAACTAATAATATTTATTATTTGTATACAATACTTAAAATAATCCCCTTTTTAAGGGTTGTATAACATTATTATAGTATATATTAAAACGCAGTAACAAAATTGTATGTACACCAAAATAATAATAATAATAAAAAAAAAAAAAAACCAAAATTAAATATTGTTTATGATTTTTTATCTTTAGACAGAGAAAAAGAGAGAGGTAGTCTCCAGAGGGTACTCTAAATTTAAGACGTTTTTTTAAATTACCTTCGTTAATCACAAATTTATCATTATCATTTGAACATTCACTAAACAAAACTTAGCCATCATCTCGATGTTTTCGAAACGCAATATTTTGTCGGTCTAAGGCGAGCATGGTTTTCTTCGACTTCTTCTATTCTTTGAGAGTCTAACATTTTTATCATTTCTTTATTAGCGTTAGAATATGTAATTTGTAAATATATTGCACATTGAGCAGCGTTTTTGTGATAATGAGTACTATTGTGAATTTCTAGTGAACCATCTATCAATAATCATTAGCAGCCTGTAAATGAAAATATGTAATATTTTATTTTTTCTAGACACTGACAGTCTAAGATTTTTGTTGTTCCGGTCATGACTCATGTTGTTGGGCGGGTGAGGGGTGAATTCCCTCATCAACCTCCTAGACAAAAATGCCCTTGGAAGGGCGGAAGATTTATAATTTGTACCGGGCGCGAAAATCAAAAATGCGGCCCCGTCTAACCCCTATAGTTGACTTCGTAATGTTTCCACACGTTTATATTTTAAGATTCGCCGAGTTCACGGCTATTATAAACATTACGTAGTTGATGATTCGGCCAAATCCGTTTCGAAGGAACCGGTATTATATACCTATATTACGTTTTCCCCTATATAATAATAAGTATATTATTACCGCCAGCTATATAGGTACTATATATATATATATATATATATATAAGTAGGTAATAAGTAGTGTATATACCCGAGGTCGGTCTGATCCGTTTGGACCGTAACGGAAAATCGGCTTACGGGATCGCGTATATTCGTCGTCGCGCAGCAGTTTTTTTCTCCGATAAGATTGTATATTAAATTATCTATGTATATATATATATATAAATGAATCTGTCTGTCTGTATATGATTAATAGTCTCAAAAACTATTAGAACTACGTTTTGCAAAACATTCCGCGTTGTCCGGAGAAGGTTTATAGCTAACGAAATCCACCCCCTATTGAATACCATCCCCTGAAATTCAGTTTTTAGATATTTTTAGTACAAAAATCGAATTATTTTTGTTGATTTATAGATTACCGCGGTTACATGGATGAACATAATTATTGTATTAATTATTGTACTGCAATCCTTGTGTTGTGCGGGTATCTGTGGTAACAAGTGAAAACACGTAAAACGTCATCGACGTATCTTTGAATCTATGTATTGCAATGAACGAAATGATTATATCAGCAAAAAAAAAAAAATAAATAAATAAATATTTGTTTGACGTAAAATTTTGACTTAATTCAATTGTGACATGAAGTATTTTTGTTGATTAGCGGTTGAAAATGACAAAGTAGAGGAGCACTTTTAGTCTGCCGAAGGTGGACATTTTCAATCTATTATTTTTTAAATAGTGACATGGGCAGCACAATAATACATAATGATCTAGCAATAGCATTACCTGGTCAGATAGTATTATACATGATATTTTTAAAGGAATTCGCGCTTTACATAGAACCAGGACCGGTATTATGGGCATCCGCTATTTCAGCTTACAATTTAAACAAACATCTTGAACACGTCCACACCCCGTCAAATCACAGGCAGGTAGGTACGGTTCGTCGGCAACGACTGAACAGCATCAGTAAAAAAAAAAAAAATGCCTTACCTTTTTGAAAATCTGTGGGGCATAATATCAAATGGGGGTGTGAGTCCATTTTCGGCCGGTACACGGTTTTGGTCACCAATTTAAACGTTCAAGAAATGTTAAAACTGATACCTGATAATTGACAACTACCCTATGAACTTGGCGTTTGAATAAATAAATATGCGTATAAATATTCTAAAATTCTGTACGCGAATTAATTATTATTAGTCTAATCAAAAAAATAAATACTGTATGTTTATTTATTTATTTGTATTAATATAGGCACTCGCTATGAATTGCATGGCATTACTGTACTGTGTGTCACCAACCAGACTATATAAGGGGCGATACAAATATCCCTTAGTTCTTATCGATTCCTCAAAAACAAAGTCACCACTTGTCCATATCCGCACATTGAGAACATTGCCAAACGTCACACACGCACGGTGATAGTTTTAAATCGTTTAATTTCATTTAACTTATGCCCAACTCCATTAATTTGTGTTCACCTTATTCTCTCTGGTAAAAGCTTCGCAATAGAACAATGCGATGCAATAATAAGCGATATGGTTGTAGCTTTGATATAAATGGCGTCGATCATAGGCGCTGAGAATATTAAATCAAGACTTAGTCCCCAAAGGTTTTACTGATGAAAAATATTTTTTATGCTAACGTTTATGTACAAAATGTATTATTAACGTTAAAATAACCGTAGTTGTCTATCATAAATTGAAAATATTGATAAAAATTACTATTGGTTTTTGATAAAATAAATGGTTAAGTATACATATTATAATAAAAACTATTTGTTTAGTAGTTGTTATCAGTGATCACGAATAACTTGTTCATAAAGTGGTTACAAATATCTGAGGTTTCACGCGGTTCATACTATGACAGTGATACACAGGATGCATATTGGTGTTGACTGATAATAGTTTCTTCACTGTATTAAACTAAACTGTAAACAGTGTAAACCATGACAAATTACATTGTAATCGACTTGTATAATGTTTTTATTAAATAAAATATGTTTGGTATACAACTTAAGGACAATATGCGGAGTTCAAAAAGCTATAAGTTCAGTCCAGTGGCGCAATCAGAATTTGTCAAATTAACCCCGCACCCCTCCATTTATTATTTACATTTAATTATATATATCATTTTTTTGTTTAAACATGTATATGAGGTCCAAGGGGACCCGGAGTCCACTTCCCTGGTTGCGCCATTGGTTCAGCCGCCAAAGACATTATAAAAACCAGGCGTCGATGTGTTTCGAAAAGTTCAGTCAGGCATGCTGTAATCTGCACGGACACCAAATTAAATTTGTTGGAGATTGATTATTTTAAACATTTTGTTTTTTCTTTATAGTGTGTTATATTACCGTGTAAACCGTTATAATAATAAAACGTGCGCAATAAATATCGTATTAATTCAACAATCAGTCATGGCCGCCGTTGTCAAGGGAATTTTTCGCATCGTTGCTACAGGCATATCTAGTAATATATTCGTACAAAAATATAATAATAATAATATTATGTATAGAAAATACAATAGGGACTCACAAAACGGTCGATAAAACCGGTAACGGCCGTTTTATAATCTTTTCGTATACAGTCTGGGTATACGTACATGTTATTATCATCACCGTGTCCGGACGGGTTTTGTATTGGGAAAAAAAAAAAAAAAAAAAAATCGCTTATTTATTTGACATTTTTTTTTCGCCATATATATATATATATATATATGGATGGATATTTAATGTCCGGGAGGTCCGCGGTGAATTCGAACCGATCGTCTCGCCCGTCCAGCGTATTATTATTGTACGTCGGCAGTAATATTATAATATATTCGGTTGTTACCACGCACGATGGTATAAACGAAAAGGAGGTCCGGGAGACGACCGGGAAAAAACTAACTAAAAAAAACCAAAAATAAAAAGGTCTCCATAAATCGAATCCGCGGGGGCGGCGACGGCCCATTATAATATAATGTCCGTCTACGCGGTCGCGTCGTGCGGAGGGAAACACTCGCACCGATCGAGTCGGAGCAAACCAATACCTACCAATAATATCCTTTACTCGTTTTTTGTTTTTTTTTTTTTTTCCAATACGTATTCGTGGTTAACGTACGAAATTTTCTTTAATATAATACGTTACTGTACGTATTATAATATTGTAATCGGTTGACGGTTGATTATTATCATAGAGTATGATACTTTCGATATGATTATTATATTATCCGATGACGTGGTTAGGTTGAAATAATATTATATGATATTAATAATGGACGGTAATAGCGAGAGTATTCCCATAAAAAAATGACGGACCAAGACGCATTCAATACAGCTAACCTTCACTAGTTAGCTGCAATCTATTTGTGATATAATAGGTAACGTTACCTATGGTTCTATATGATATTATTTATGATTGTTAAATCATGGAAAAATATTACCGCTCCCGGGTACGGGATTCTCTATTGATACACGAATTTCGGTGCATACCTTCACAATCGACATTTAATCAGAAATTAAAATATTCTAGTATAAATTGATCCTGTTTTCTTTTCTCGTCTGTAATGTTTATCTCCGTGTAATAGAATACCGGTATCACAACAATGTAAATAATAACCAAGTAACAAATCATATATTGTAGGTATTTTTAATTTATGGGTATTATTTCAAAAGTCTAATAACTGTATGTTATTTAATCTCGAGTAACATCCTATATCGTCGTATAACTACGTGATGGGATAGAAAATAATAAGATGTTTTGTTCTTTTTTTTTTTTTGGCGTCTGTTCGCATAATAAAAACGATATGGCCTCCGGGGTTAACTGCCACCGCGCAACAGTTATTAAAAATGATTTTCGACTCTAATCCCATTCCAAAATTCAAATTTATAAGTCCTTTTGCGCGGCCCCGAAACGGTGTCGTCTATATATTTTAGATATACCTATATGAAAAATGCTGAACAAGCCACCGGACAGAACCACAAAGACAGCGTAGATTTCTCAATTGTACTCTTGAAACCGATTTTTTAAAAAGTAGACATTAATATTATAATTAGGCTTTAGGGCCGTCGGTATCCGGAGATGGTTTCCCGTAGCGAATTTCGTCTCGTGTAATTTTCGTACACGTCGCCCGTGTGTACGATGTACAATATTAATAATTCACCTAAATTATACGTAAACCGTAACAAGCGTGTAACACCGCCGAACGAGTTAGACGTAATAAGTTATCAAAATACAGCTTCAGGACGTTTTTCAAAAAAAAAAAAAAAAACAAGAAGAAAAAAAGTCGCACGAGACAACCGCGGCAGAGTTATAGATACATGGTGACGCGGAGGGCAGAGGACTACAGAACGTCGAACGTTCGGACGGATTACGTGCGAGTCGTCGGTTTCTCGACCGAAAACGTCGAAACAGCGTCGTAAATAAAAAAAAATAAATAAATAAAAAAAAAAAAACTCGTTTAATTAATTCCAACGGATACGGCAGCTAATGCGTATTATAATGTATAAAGCGCAGCTCGCGATCGATTTTGATAAACCGACGACGGGGACGTATATTATTATAATATTATATTATACTGCTTATAGTATTCTATAATATTATACGAGGCGGCACACGTATATTTATATACGAGAATTATTATACAGGCGATATACGTAAAACCCATACGTAAATTTATACGAGTATATAACGTGTGTGGATCTTAACCGAACGAATTGACCGGCAGGTGAAAACCGCTGCACGCCTTTGACGGTATTACATTATTTTCAGAAGTTTTACATAAAAAAAAAATACTACGAAACCGACGATTATTATTGTATTTTATTACGTAATAGTTTTTTTTTTTAGATTCTAACCGAAAGCGAGGAACATATTAGATTTACTGTGCGTATGTGTGTGTTTTTTTTTCTGCCCGTAAACAATTTTTCTAACAGAAATATAGAAATTTCGCTCCGACCAATTAAACGACTGTTTTTCCTCGCAGTTTCTTTAATAACGGGGTAAAAACTGTAATGTTAACGAAATAACGGTTATTTTCGATTTTTTTTATTTTGTAATACGGTTAAAAATGATCGTAAAGACTTATATTATCCATTTCTAGACGCGGTCGAACGTCCAAAACATTCTGCCAATTTTCGAGATATTTATAGCCATTTGAGTAGGTACTAAAGGTATGTTATGGGCCTCCCGCCATCCCCGTCCCACCACTTTCCTTATCACTAAACCCCGTATAATCCTTATCTCTTATCATTAATATCCTTATAGAATGCTGTTATCACTTGTTATCAATATCATCCACGTACACAGGGTATATTACTCTCACCCCGACAGTTTCTCACAAATCCAGACAACCCCTCCCCCAATCATGTTAACAGTTGTAGACCACGTGGACAAGCTATATACAAGAATCGATATACTTTATATCACGAAAAAATAAGACCCCCATAAAATAGATATCACAATAGTATTGTCGAAATAATATGCCTCTTCTCTTTAATCGGAATATGTCTTTTAAAATTAATTATACATATAGTCTAATGATTATACGAATTAATAAAAATATACAACAATCCCATATTTTATTTAAAAAGTGTCCAGTTAGGAGTCCATTACTTTGCCGGATGTTTCTCTGCCATCACTCCGACTCCTGTTAACAACACTTCCTCCTCCTCCTCCGCCTGCGTTTCTTGCACTTGGGGGGCGGACAACACCTAGGGATCACAACCGGACAGCACTTTTTCTTACGTCTCCTCCTGCGGCACCGACGGGCTGCCGTGATGTTCACGGCATCGACGGTTGCGCTGCTGCTGGTCGACGGACCGGCGGTGTCCGTCGACCTGTTCTTCTCGACTCCCGTCGCACTGCGTTGGCTGGTTTTCGCGGCTTTGCCGTCGTCCCCGGAAGAGTTTTCATTGTCGAAGGTCACGGTGATGCCGACGTTTTCGTTCTCGTAATCGTCGCCACTCCGACCGCTCGGTCGTCGCCTAGATCTGCGGGACGAAGACCGTCTCCTCCTCCCACTCTTGCTTCGGCTCCGTGACGACGACCGCCTCTTCCTTCGGCCGCTTCTGCTCCGGGACTTTCGTTGACGGCGTTTCAGGTCGACAATGCCGCCGAGGCCTCTTTCCGCCGCGGTCATCTCATCGTTCACCGCGACGGTATCGCGGTGATTCGTACCGCGCGCCACGGATGCCGTCCGGCGACGTTTCACCAATTTTCTAGTCGTCGGAGATTCGTCATCATCATCCCGCAATTGATTTCTAGACATTTTATTCTGTAGTCGTTGTACGTTAAAATGACGAATAAATATTTTTTAAAATGAATCGATTGATATAATATCGTTTTCCCGTCGGACTCACTGAACGACTCGAGTTTGCAGACCGACGGCTTTAAAATAATCTGTGTCCGTTGTTTCCAAGGAACCTGAACGATTTCCGATTTCGCGTTTACATTTGACCAGTACTATATAATATTTTTTACAAATTGTTATTATGTTTATATTAATTTTAGATTTTCTTAAATGAATTTTTTTCCATCAAGTGTCATACAAGTCGGTATTAGTCCGTGGTCAAAGCCAAAGAAAATTTGAATCGAGGGATAGAAAAAATGGACAACTACGAAAACATACAGCTTATTTTGAACACCTTATTCTGTTCGCCACTTGAATCGAAGACACGATATCACCAAATAGAATATTTATTACGTGTTAACCGTCTAATAATCAGTGGAAAACCAATATATATATATATACGTTATATATTATTGTTTAGTTAATATTATTTAACATTAGATTCTGAGCGAAGTGATGAATGCACTGGTTTTATTATGATGAGTGCTATTTTGTTTTCTATTGGTCCTTAACAAAACGGTTCAAATTATTCTGGAGTCTGCGACAATTATCTACATTATTTACACGCATTTAAATTTTAACGTCATTAGCAAAACACAGTAGGTGACTCTGTGGTGTATGACGTGACAAACATTGTTGACGATAATGAAAATAAATTGGTTTTGATTACCAATTTAAAATGTATTTAATAAAATAATACCATTTAATGACAACAAAATAAACAATTTTAATATACCTATAGGTCAGTGACGTAAGTAGAGGCTCGCGTGCAATAACTCATATTAAGCTAACATATTTTCTGATGGCATTTTTTTCGGCGTCGTAGTTCTTTATCGACTAGGTTTTAGGTTTACACTACCTCGGAGCGTTATCACGTTTGGACCAACTGGTACATTATGTTTTTTCCAGCTCTTTTCTTCAACTAATTATAGTAATAACTAAGTAGGTTTTCCATCGACTTGGGTGTGAGGGGGTTTGGCTTAAATAGGCAATCTATTCAATCGAAGCACGGTGAATTCATTATTATTTCCTCTTTTATTTTTAGTTCTGAGACTCAATTTACCACTTACCGCGGGATCGTTACTTTTAATAAAAGTTCAGTTTAGCCTTGAAAACCAGAGTTTGTATAACGTCACTTGTATAGTCATTAACGGGACTCGTAAGTTTGTGCGGGAAAACCTGATAATGCAATGTACAAATCCGTTTCATAACGGTTGTAATATGTTTTTGCGTATTTTGGTAAATAACCAACGGCTTATTTGGCATAAAGTAGATTTTTTGGAGTTTTAGAGCATATTTCGTATTAGTCGAGGAAATTATAAATTTCTCATTTACATTCCCGAATATGTTTACAAAATCTCAGTCTGTATTTGTTTCGGTTTGTTTTTATTCTTGTACGACCGTACGGGTTTTTATGAGTATGAAAAAAAAAAAAAAAAAAAAAGGAAATTATCGGTTAAGAAGTTAAAATATGATTTTTAAAAATTAATTTTTCAATAAATTGAATTTTGTTTTTTTTTGTATACATTTTTTTAATGTATATAAATGCGTTTTTATTTATATTTTTAGTACGCGAGCCCCGGTTTTTAACATTAAAACGTAGTTGCGTAATATAAAATAATATTATATTTTCATGAATGGCTACCATTCCACGGCGGCGGCGGCGGCGGCGGCGGCGGCGGACCGATTTTAATTAAGTCCGCCTCGTAACGATCGTCCCGTGCGGCGCGTTGCGAGATCACGGCGGCGGACAAACTAATTTATCGGTTGGCCCGCACGATAAATTACACGGTTTACGTTCGTGTGTACCCCTCCCTACATAATATATTTTATAGGTCCGTAATATTATTATATAATATGTATTATACGTTGTTATACCCGCCTTTTGGTATACCGACGATAATAATATTTTAATCAATAAACACGTGTATATATATAATATTATAATACGCGCGCCCGAACTTATAAATAATATTACGGAAACCTATATAATATGACTCCGGAGTTGTTGTATACCTATACGCGTTGATAATTTCGATCGCGTGAGATTATTATTATACGGCGAGAGGATTGACTGGGGGGTGGTGGTGGGGATGGACGACCCCGGGGACATATATTCGACTGTGTACCCGATATTATAATAATAATAATATTCATAGTAATAGTAATAGTAATAGTAATAGTAATAGTAATAATAATATTATGCACGCGTAGGCGCGCGTGTGCGTCGTGTACGGGCGTAGTATCGGATCGCGATTAAACGGTAGCCGGGGAATCGTCGGGCCGCCGCCGCCGGCGGAACGCGCGCGCGGCTACCCGTACCGCCTGCTACCGCGTCTAATAATGGTTTTTAAAAGAAAAAAAAAATAATAATAATAAGTAATATACGTATTATAATATGTATGGCCGGCGTAATATTATGGCGATGCTCGACTGAAATAATGTTTATAATCATGGGCGGGGTGGCCGGTCTTGGAAACGGGAATTTTCCAGATGGCCCGAATCATATCGCGACGCGGTGGCCCGAAGGTTTTACGCACTCGATAGAATATATATTTATTAATTACTATAACTCTACCGTCAATATTCTCTATATTCTCTAGTGTAATCTTTTATTACGGTTGGATTTTAACAATTCAAATTGTTTTCATATTTTTGAAATTGGGAGTAAATTGTATTGAAAAAAAAAAAAATTGTACTATTCGAGTTCGGCGTTGAAAAACGATTGTCTCCATTTACCGCGGGAATTAAAATGTTGAAAACTGGCTGGAAATGTGTATTTTGTATCTTCCTGAAAATTAAAAGTTAAATTAAACCCCGATTCAACTTATCCGGTTAGAATATCCCGTGTTACCATTTTAGTGAAACACACTGTGTATACTATTGTATACGTTCCGATACCATAATAAATTGATTATTATTTTCGTATCATTATTATGCGTAAAAAAAAATCGTGTATCTAATAACGTAATAATAACCAGCGGTATATTATAATATTATTTTTTTTTACCCGGATCAAACATGATAATAATACGTGTGGTATACACGTATCGATAATATATATTCGATTCGTGTGCCCGGGACCGAGCAAGTTGTTTTTTTTTTTTTTTTTTTTTTTTTATTGGCCGGATGTAATTCGTCCGACAAAATTTAATAATTTATTGACAAAGAAAACAGCCGATTTCACTCGCTGCACTATCGAAATCTGCGCACTACACGAATTTTATCGGTACAAATCCACTACACTGACTGCACGGTCCGATCGTTTTACGGTTAAAATGTATCGACTAAAAAAATATGTTCAAATTTATTATCGAAATGTTCTTATTACTCCAGACTGAACTTTGTCAAACATGATAAATCAATCGCCAATAAAGCATAATGTTTTGAACCGAAAAAGCCCGCTGCCGACCAGTACCAAAATTGCCATCGACAAAGCCTAATTGACATCGTCCTGTTTTAGTGTTATATAATTCGTTTTATATACTATTTATAAATACTATTTGTCCGATATGCTATGATATTATTGAACGTATTCCAACGTATCGGAATATTATCTCATCGAATATTTATTATTAACAAATTGAAATAATCGTGAACATTTGAAAATCGATGTCAGAAAACACTATTGAAAATACAGCGAACCAGGTAACCCCGCGGGGACCGCCGAGTGGTGGAGGAATCTTCGGGTGCCCGCCGCGTGTATCGCTTCGCCGCTGTGAATCGCCGGGAACCGGACGGCGCGTTTAGTTGTAGGGGTGATGGGGGGGGGTTGTGAATGTCGGTCAGAACTCGGAATCCGAAAATCGATCCGCGAGCGTTTTCCTGCCGGGGCCAAAGGTTTTTAAAATCGCCAAACGTCCGGGGCGGTAAACGCAGACGTCTGAAATCGGTTCCCGAGAATACCTACTGCACGCTGGGCGAATTATTAACGCGAAACCCGTGTTTATCGGTACGCAAATGCCATGACGGCGGGAAGCGTATAGGCATTTTCAACACCTAGAAATCATCGTCCGTCTGTGATCCGGTCCGTTTGAGCCGCGTCGCCGTCCCGGCGGGATAACGATAAATTTACGCCGACCAAACGTTACCGGGGTCCGATATGAATAGGTACCGACGATCACATCGGACACGCACTTGCAATATTATTCGTCATTTGTCGCCCGTGATCTACACCGTGATCTACGCGACCGTGAGGCTACCGAACGCATGGACTGATGCGTGGGGCCGGAGTCCCCGAGACGAAACAATTTCCCTACAACTATATTGTAACGATAACGACAAGGCAATAATAAATTATATGGCACTTTGGCACGTTTTTGGATCGACCATTCGGAATCTCGACTCGGTGCCGAAACCGATACCAGAACGTTTGTACGCCGGCGGGCGGCGTTCGAATTTTGTGAGCGATACGACTTGGTGATGGGGGCGTGCGCGATGTGGACGCGTTCGGGCGGAATCGCCCTTCATTGATTTCTCGTAAGTCGGAACGTGTTTACCCGTGTGTATAACAATATAGGTTTCTTATTTAATTGAACCGGGAACGCGAACGTGTCGTCGTCGTTATTATCCGAAAACTCAATTATTTGTTTTTGGAAAAAAAACCGAAAATATTTATTAAAAACAATATACATTATTATTTATCGACGTTTTATTTTATTTCGTTATCCAATAGAAGAACACTACATTATTATAATATTATGTTATTTGGTCATCCGTGAATTATTTTTGAAGAATATATTGTACACCGAAAATAACAATGTTCTATTATTATTATTATTATTATTATTATTGTGAATCATTTTTAGCGACAATTGCGACATGCGTCGTTAACGAAAACGATTAGGCATTCATATAGTAGATGATCCGCCGCGGTATAGTGATCTATACACGTTAAATGATCACGTACAAATGTTAAAATCATATTATATTAATTTTGAATATTATCGAAATATAATTTAATATTTCGTCACTCATTAATACATTTATTATTAAATCATTTAATGGATCACATTCGTCGAACGTTTAAAAATTAAAAATAGTTCAGTTGTCAACGAACTACATGTGTTTAAGTATACGACAAACATTTTTAGTATCTATTAAAAATTTCAATGCAGTTATCTGACTTCCACCGTGCCTCGAGAATATTATAATAATTATATTACTTATCGTGCATACTTATCGTGACCTAAGAATTCACTGATAGTAATTGTCACGGCGTGGCACATATATTATACTATCGTACTATATTTATTTTTTTCTCTCTAAAAGTTTAAGAAAATTATAAAGTTTCTTTATAGTAAAATTTTTTTATAAATATCTTCTTTTTTTTGGAAGGTAAAGGTTCGTGGTAGGGAATCCACGGCATCCATCGAGTCCGCCCTATGCAAATATAAATGCTATACTTAATTTACCCAAACCGACGTTTCGATCGTACAGAATATACGACGACGGGCCGTATGCGTCTGCACGGGACTTTGTGACTTCGAACATTGTACCACCGAATTTGTATTGTAATAGTAATAATAATAATAATGCCATTATCACTTGTATGGCACCGATCGTTGGCATAACAACATTATACAATACGACCCGTTTTCAATACGAAATTATAATATACCTACGTATATGAACACTCGTACAAGTGGTTATATTGTGCCAACCCCAACTGCATCGCTGAGAAAGTAAGAACGCACTATAATATGTTATCGACAAAAAATAATCGATATTTGCACGCTAAAGGCCTACACAGACCTGTGGAATCGTTTTATTATTATTATTTTTTTTTTTTCTTACCGACGAACGGCTAACAGAAATTCGCAATTACTGATGGCACGATGTCAATATTTAGTAGTTGTTGGGGGAACTTCATTAATATCTATTCACGACGATAAATCACTGCTAACGGAAAACGATATTCATCAAAAATTACACTTAACACACACATTAATTAATTAAGAAAATAGTTACAGAATAAAACAGAAATATAAATATACATTTAACTATTTTCTTTTTCATCATTAAGTACAACTTACGATGAACTTTGAGTCAAATTTGCGTGCATTTCTGCTGAGCCAAAACAGTTTAATTCAATTAATTCGAAGAAAAAATCTTAAAACGCCTATAAATAGTTCAAAAATGGCCAGAACGTTTTGAAGAAAAAAAAATACAAGCAAAATAATAATATTTTGTCAACATTTCAGGTTGCTTTTAATCGAGTAACTACAAAAAGAAAAAATCGAAAATAATGAAACGCCTTAAATTTTCCCGTTTTTTCCCAAATATTACAATGTAAATCAAAAAAAAAAAATCACCTTTTTAATGCACCATCTAGATCCAAAATGTTTTCAGGCAAGATACTACACTTAAACGTCGGAGCAGGACGTCTGGTAGAAAAGTTGTTTACGGACAGAAAAAAAAATCCACAACATTATCGTAGTAAAATCGACACATCGGAATCTTAAATACGGAAAACACAATGTCACCTTACTGTCAATGCAAAATGATTTCATTTTGCATTTTTTTGTTGGATAAAATAAATGACACGGCGCTAGAATACAACCTAGTATACGTGCATGTATAATATTGTATCCGGTTCATAATAAGATGACAACTACTGGCATTTCGGTCGTAATACGATAGTCGTAATATTAGTACTCAAGACTTCACCGACGACGATTGTACATTGTCTTTACCAAAAAATATGCTGAAGTCGGTATTGAATTTCCAACTCGTTTTATTCACTGTACGACGAGCCGCTCGTAATATTATTGTACGATGTATATTATTATTAATAACAATAGTCAATTATTTTATAACTTGTATAAATAATATGTCTCGTACATTTTATACGGTAATATAATAACCGAAATGTGCTAGATGTTCTCACCTGTTTAACTCGTTCAACATTTTTCAACTATGTAACACATCATTTCAAATCGATGTTAATATATTTCTAAAGGTATATGTTTAATACAGGCTAGCAAGCAACTTCGGAAAACTTTTCAAGCGAAATCTGTTTATTTTACTTAATTGCATTTATATAGCTTTCCAGTGCAATATAAAAATGTGCAAAGATCCATTGTGTAATATAATATACTCTTTGGATAAACCGATCGTTTATGACCTATTTATACTTATTTAATAATGGGTTCTGGTCAGTGGCGCAACCAGGGAATGTTTTTTGAACATAAAATTTCAAGTGATATGTTATTGTACACTGTACATTTTCTACATTCTAACTATTCCATTGCTATTTTTAGACACTCAACCAAATCTACTTTTGTGGATGTAATGTAAAAGTATTTTTTTTATATTAAAAAGAAAAAAAAAACGTAACAAAATAATATAAAAATATGTTGCAGCGTATTTCCTTCGTTCAGTATTTTCGTCACAAATACTGTCAGTTTTTTGTACAGTCAATTCAATTAGAATTATTACTATAAGTAATTGGATAATGGTACTGTAAATTATACTCGTCAACACGAGAAAAATGTCGGAATCTCTTAGATATTTGCCAAGGCTTATTCGAAAACGTAATTTGTTAAAGTGGAAAGTTGGCAACTGAGCAATTCCTTGTTTGTCCATTTCTTGTGTTTGGTCTATGTCGAAGCCGGAGGGGCCTAAGTCGAACTGTTTTTCGGGGATTTCTGTGGGATTTATTTCTAAACTCTTGCGTGTGTGTAACACACCGGATTCTTTTAACGTTATTTTATTATTTTGTTCCACAGGTCACAATATTCACCACCGTCTCCGAAAAAATATTGTCACAGAGATTTTGATCCAGCGGATATTTCTTTCCGTTTCGAACATACTCCGTAGCAGTCTGAACCACGCAAATCCATTGACAAAAATATTATCGTGTAAGCACAAAATATTTGCAAAATTTTATCTTATAGATATTAATGAAAACGAATAAATGTATGTATATATCATAATTTAATTATTCAATGGCCCCCGAAATATGTTGGGACCCGAGGCCTCACATAACCTTAAGACGTCTCCGGGTCTGTTGATGGTCGTGAACGTTGGCGATGTGGTCGATATGTGCGGAGTGAGAAGTGACGGTTTTTTGCTTAAGGTTATTGG
Organism: Tuberolachnus salignus; assembly: GCA_956483605.1. NCBI lineage: Eukaryota > Metazoa > Arthropoda > Insecta > Hemiptera > Aphididae > Tuberolachnus > Tuberolachnus salignus. Next base: position 19,575,173 of record OY101432.1, read on the forward strand.
AAACGGTTGTAACACGGGGTCTGATAACAGAGGGCATGTTTATGGACTTATCGATTGTTAGGTGGCTTACGAACCACTCAAAAATGGTTGGTATTTATTAATACTATTTATCTGTATCGTCTGCGTCCGTTATAATAAATTGTTTACACAACTCGTACGAAATAATTAAACCAGTTCCGACGCTTATAAAAATTATTATTATTATTTTATACGTAAATAATATTCGCGCGCTACTTTGCAACGCGATAATCACGGCGAATATAATATATCATAATATTATTTTAAACGGATATTATGAAATAAGTGTTATATTCGCACGCGGGTATATAATTATATACTTTGGTTCACGAGATTACAAAATAATATTTCATTATTCCGGTGGAGTGGGAGCAAAACTTATAGTAAAATTATTAACATATACAGATATTATCGTTATTTATTGTTTTTGTCGTAATATATATATATATAAGTCCATAATAATAATATAATATATGCAGTTTTTAAACTATATAATTAAGTTACGATACAATTCTAGACGCACGAATAAATAATATACATTTCCTATATTTATTATAAAACTCTACTGTACAATATAAGCGGTTTATAAAAAAACTGAAGCTGCTGATCATATTCTATTTTCGCCAATCAACAGGGAAAGCTCCCAGCCAGTAACCACTATGTCATACATTTTCAAATCCTATTTGCGACCAATCCTCACCAACGCCAGTCATGTACGGACATTTCTGTCTCCAGTATAAGTCCAAATTCGAAATTACCCAGTCCGAAAACCAGCGTACCTTCCACCAACCTCTCATGGTATGTCAATAACCAGATTATAAGAGTCAATACGAAGCTCCCTCCAGTCCTAGATCTTATTGATCCGCTATCGTCTCCCTCAAAAACAAGTCACCACCTTCCCGTTTTCGAACATAATTTTATACCGACCAATTTCATTAAATTAATAATATTAAACTATAATACCTCCAACTCTATTCATTCATGTTCATCTTATTCCCTCTGATTGAAGCTTCTCTTGAAGCAGAGTAAGAACATATAGAGCAAAAACAAAAAAATAAATAAAAGTGGTTTATATTTCATAAACAAAATAAATTAGCGAAATTCGGGTTCGGTATATAATATTATACCGAGGCGCCAAAAATAATATACTAATATAAAATCCTAAATTAAATACTTTTGTCAATCGGTCAAATTCTATCAAATACTCGAGTGTCCACATCATATTAGGAGTCTTCGCAGGGGGCCCAGTCTAAATTTGTTTTTAGTGCGGAATGTCGAATCGGATTTTTTTCTATATAACTAAATATTGTTTGAATACAGCGGAAAAAAATCAAAAACGTTACGAAAACGACCCGATTGCTCGTATATCTTAATGAGTCCATTAATATTAGATTCTGACAGCGTGTGCTCATTAGGCCGAATTTTACGGATCCCTGCTAGACTATACTTCTCTAAACACATAAATACAACATTTTTATCAAAGCTACAACCATCAACCTGCGTAACCCTGCATAACCTGCATAACCCTTTATAGAGTAAACTCTGAATTATTATTTTCATTCATCATTACCAGAAGCTCCCTTCCTCCAAAAAACTTCTCTACACGAGTGACATGTGCAATATGAGCGTTCAATGTTTCAGTCAACAATTAAAGAAACTTAAACTCGTTCAATCGTCCATCACTCTCCGTCCAAATCACAAACAGTCACTGGTTCGTTAACAATCATTCAATCCGTTTATTCGCCATCAAAGTAGAACTCGCCGAATCTGCACTGAAACTAAAACCATCAGTAAAAACAAAAATAGCCTTTTTGAACATCTCCGGGGCATATCAAATAGAACGTATACCACACCAAAATACAGAAACAGGCCAATGAAATGTTAAACCAATAATTACACTAAATTTCCACAAACGCTTTGAACTCTCTGTCAGACACAGAATAATAACAAACAAAGCCAATGCATGCAAAATTACTACATGATATATGTAATAATCCTTTATATGTAATATCGTCTTTATACAAATATAATCCTAAATACACTCGAGTATTTCGTGAACGTAGCCTTGGGTTAGGGTGCTCTGTTCTAAACGTCTTTCGAGTAGTTATATATTGTTACTTTTGATGCAACCAAACATGATTTCATATCGTACTGTGGTATATCTACGTAAATATAAAGGAGCAAATACTCTCTTAAAAAAAAAAAAAAAAATGCATTACACTGAAATACAAATACGCTTTCGTGAACTAGTTTATTATGTAATAAAATAATTATATTGTTTAATATTGTATGACTAAACTCTCTACCGAGGGTAGTTATATTTTATCTACATAATTAATTAATAATTATATTATAGTAGTCATTTTGCGTTTTTTAATTTTTTTTTTTCTATTTTACAAAAAATATCGGTTAATGGGAAATGTGAATAATTTATAATGTTTTACTTCATCAATATAATTTCAAAATGAGTTCAGCACCGTTGGGAGTACAAATATATACAATTGTATTATTTGTGTCGACGGATAAAAAAAAAAAAAATCGTTACCGTAACTGAGCCCTACAATGAGTTGGAGGTGATTAAGTTATACTATTTTAAATGAAATTGAACACTTGCTTCACAAATATTTTATTGACGGATATTTACGGCCAAATATAAGTAAATAATATTATCGAAATAAATATAAAAATGCAAGCAATGTTGCGTGAAATGGTGCATCGGAGCGATGTATACTGGAATTTATAAATATTTTCATATTTATCTTTTAACATAACATTTATTATTTGGTTTTATCTTTAATATCAATTAAAACATTATTGTATTTATGACGGTAAATCAATTAACATTATTCAACGTTTTGTGTTTAATGTAACGAGGATTAAGCTTAATAAAAAGAAGTCTACCTATCATGGATTTGAAATTGAAATGAAATGTCGTTTCGTTATTTTTAATAAACGATAAATGAAAGTACGATGATTTTTATAGATACTGTTTATCTATTTTACTTTACATGTGATCGGTTATTAAATTTATTGAGTGGCAAAATGAATGCAATGTCTGAACATCGATGCGGCCGCCGCCGCCAGGTTTCGGTGACGCGCGGTGTTGGTCTAAATGATTATAATCAGTGCGAGTAAGTCGAACCCTATTATAACGTCACGAATATCAAATTTGTGTCAGCCTATCCCATTTTTTTTGTTTTTTTTTTTTAATTATATTACCAAAAAAAAAAAATAAATAATAATAATGTTTATAAACATCTATAATTTATTTAGTCGCAGTAATGACTATTATTTATCAAAGTGACCGCCAAGATGTTCAAACGAAACGGATATATTCTATTATACGGTTACAAATTAGAAGAACAAAAATATGCCATTTTCGTAACAAAGTCGATGTTATCGTATAGTATAAAGTCGTCGTCAGTTCAATTTTGAAGATAAAAAACTAAATTCATGCTATCCCATCTGGCTAGTTGATTAGTATGAATTCTATTATTTTAGCACATTTCGGAATGATTAATTCTATAATAATGTTGTTTATTTTTCTTCGGAAAATGCTATTAAGTCCCAACGAGATTCATCCGCAACAACCTTATATCTAATGTAAACTTAAATAATAATTAAAAAAAAAAAAAAAATCTTAATAAAATAAAAACTCAGATATTTAATATAATATAAATATAGTATAATATATTAAGAAATAATCGGTACTTTCCGATGATTCAAATAATCACTGTAAACGCTGGGGAAATATCACGGTATGATTTTCTCCGACTATACATAAATAAAAATTGTAAATAATAAAAAAACGAATAATAGTTATGAGCACTTAACTCGAGACTTATTGGAATAAAATGTTGCGCAAGTACTATTGTATTAATTAATGTTTTATTTTATTATTATTGTTATTATTACATTTATCAAAAATTGTCTACCGAATTGTTCCTCGTTAAAGAAGAACTCACCAAATCCATACTCGAACTAAAAACATTAATAAAAAATTCACCTTTTGAACAACTCCGGGACGTGGCAAATAGGTATAACGTAGAATTTTAAAATTTAATAATACAGTTTTAAACCAATTCCACTAAGTTACCGTTTCCCACTCTATGTCAATAGCCACGGCTTTGCACAAAGTAACGACAAACAAAGCGATGATAAAAAAAATAAACAGTGTACCTATTTGTTTGCGAAATAAAAAAAAAATCAAATCATCTAATTACTACCGGAACGCCTGCAACTGCTGACTATACGCCTAATGTAAATTACTCTGTTACAAACACACTCTGTTTCTTTTTCCAGCAAGAATATAATGTTTTAATGGATTGTTGTTGTGAGTCAGTGGGGAATTTCCCACTGGAACCCGTGGGGAATTTCAGCAAAAAAATAGGGAAATTTGTTTAAATGCGAAATAAAGTTTTTTAAAAACGTTAGATTTTAAAACAATATTTTTTATCAAGATATCTCATATTTTTTATAATCCTTTCTTATAAAATTAAAATTGCTCTCTATGTAAAAAATTGTAGTATTTTCTTTGCATTTGTCAGTCGCGTATTATGATTTCGTCTTTGTTGTACTATTACGTGATGATGATTTTTGTAATAAAAATCCGTTATAATACTCCAATTTAAGTTTTTCCTACAAATTTTAAATTTATTTGTTTTACATATATTCTACATTTTTTAAAGTATTAATCTATAAAATAATTATTGTTTTTAAATTATATATTGCATTTATTTTAAAGAAGGGCGAATTCTAATTTCTAATACATATTCATATATATCTAATTGAATACCATTTTGTTTGTAGAATTAAAATAATATGTTTAGGGATATATAAAACTAAAGATAAGGGATTTTTTTTTTGATTATCGCATTTTTGCACGGAAATTATAGACACCAAAGGGACGTTTTGGTCTTCTCAAGAAAAATATTAATTTAATGGTTCCTATACTACCACAATGTGATTGGATGCAGTGTAAAAATTTAATTAGTCGGTTTCTTTCTGAGCCGTCCAGAACACCTCGCCGCTTATAGATATTTTAGATGTGTGGGAAGTTGGATGCTGCTGAGGTTAATTTTTGAAGCTTGAAAGTAGAGGAAGTAACGAATTCCGGACATCGATGGATTTCCAAACGATGTGATTGGTCACGTACGGGGAAAGTCTGGTAATTGTACGTAAAGTGACGGATTAAGCTACTTCGATGGATGTAAAGAAGTTCATCCGGACTTAGGGATGGAGTTACCGAGACGGCGTAGGCATAGGTGGGACGTAATTCATGATAATCCAAATAATCTTTGTGCCTTTACCAGTCGTAGGTATTATTATATTGTGTTACACCGGTTGGTCCTCATCCACAGTTTCCAATAACTATCCGTTTGTCTCCAGCCTCAACTCGGCCCACAATACAATATAAGTAATAACCCTCTTATCTTCTGCCTAACTCTTCCCCGAGGTTATACTTAACTCGTCCGTCTCGTCTCGATATTTTATGTTCGTTGGACACGACGCCCAAAAACCATATTATTATAATATTACATCTCTTGTCATATTCTCTCTCTCTCTCTCGAGTCGTATTATTATTACCTATAATAATACGGTAATTATTTAATATAAATATAAAATTATCGCGTCCGTAAGCCCCGCAGCCGGGAGAAGACCGGTAGCGATCGCCAAAAGTTATTATGAATAATAATTTACGCGATCGTATTATGATTATCGATGTTATAGGTATTATTATTGTTATTATTATTATTATTATTATTATTATTACAACGCGTACCGTACGCGTATAACAATATTATTATTATCGTGTATAGGTGGTATAATAATATTACAAAGAAGTGTACGCGCGGGCCCGGGTCTTGAGCCGTCTATATTATTCTTCAGCGGCGGCGGCGGCGGCGGCGGCTACGGCTACGCGATCTCGACGGAGGTCGCACGCGATTGGCCTAGACGTCGGCAACCGGTCGGCGACCGTCTATTGGCCGCCGGTGTCCGCGCCCACCGTCTTGCCCTCCGGGTAATGCCCACGTGCTCTCCGGACGCCGCCGCCGCCGCGGCCTTGCACTTCTTCAGTAGTCAATAGCCGGTCGACCGACGTCTTGCGACGATATACCTTGAGCAGCAGCAGCAACAGCAGCAGCAATCGCGGTAGTAGTATTAGTCGTTGTAGTATCAACAGTAGTGCGGTGTGTTTACGGTAGTCGTGGTCGTCGTCGCCGCCGCCGCCACCGCTGTCTTGGTAATATACCAGCCCATAGCACCGCGGTGCCGATCTCCGCGCCAAATTATATTTTTCGGTTTTATACGTAGGCCATACCTATATAACACCTAGGTCATTTTATACCAGTGCGCGTATTTATTTATTTATTTTTTTTTTTCATAAATTTTATTTTTCTTCAAATAATATTCACGTTACGCCGCCGTCGTGTTTTTCGCGCCATGGACAATAATAATAATTATTGAAAATAACTCCGCGATTCGGATTATATAATATTTACCGGGCAGTGCAACAGTTTATTCGTATCGTAACATTACAATCTACGCGCACGATGGAAACGTGCGTGCTCATACCGAAAGAGCTGTCCTTGCAGGCCGTACTACCCGTGGCCAACGTGATGCAAAGGCCCAACAAGAGGCAACATCATCATCATCATCATAATCATCATCATCACGCGGAACCCGAAATCACCGTGATGGCCAACGTCAACGTGCCCAGAGGGACGCTCATCTACCCGTTCCAGGGCACCGTTCGCATGGACAAATTGGACGTTTTCTCGTTCCTGGACGATACGGACGTGAGTACCCGTGGACAATAGATAATAATATTATTATGTGTAACGTTAGACAAATAGTACGAACGCGAATATATTACAATAGCGAAACTTTTATATTTAATAATATACAATTTTCCCGAGAGAAATGATATACGGAGATTTACGATAACGAAAACGTATACAAATATTAGAAATTTAAATTTAAGTTAATTTCGATTTATTTAATATTTTCATACGATATTCAAGGTACTTAATAATATTTCGTTTGAATTTTTACGGTATAACCGTCATAAAAATATTGTCCACTCTTCAGTAATATAAAAGATTATGTTGTTGAGTTATTGGAGTTTTTCGAAAATCAAATGCAAAATAAATACATTATTTGGTACGTCCGTTTCCGAATAAAAGTATAAAGAAAAACGTAATTCGTAATGCCAGGTTATTTCGATTTTTCTTCATCGAGGATAGATTTAGAATTTTTTATTTGTTTTTTGGAAATAAACACGTACATTACGAATCCGTCAATCGAACGGCGTGCACACTTTCGTGTCGTTTTATACGGACAATTGCCGCCGAGAGACCGCGGTCCACTGCACATTACAAATTATAACAATTTATATATTACCGTAATTTATAATCGATCGTTATCACTGTTATCAGTGTTATTAATAATTTAACGCGGTCGTGTACGGCACGGATACCGCGAGACGATAATTTCGAGTTCGGCGTAATAAACCGTACCGATTACGAAAACTCCTGGGTTTACTCGTTTTGTATATTTCTCGGCGTTTTTTTATATAATTGCGCTACAGGTAGGTATAAATACTTATAATCACCGTACACGGGCGTAGGCAATCGATAATATTTTTAAACGCGCGCTCGGGCGCGGTGCGGTGCGGCAAACGCGCGCGACGATAAGAGACGACCGAGGAAATTTCCTCGACGAATCTTCGGAATTTTATTGCCGTCGACCGGCGCGCAGACGATACGATAGGTGACGCAATGTGTGTTCTGCTTATTATTGTGGTCTCGTTTTTTTTTTTTTTTCTGAAATAAAAAAAAAGAAAAAAAACCAAACACGTGTAGTTAAACTGCGCAAGCGCGCGCGCGCGCGTGTGTGTGTCCGTTGATTGATTAATGAGGAAACAATCGCGCAATAGTATTGTTTTGTATCCGTCTGTTTATTGTCTTGTGCGGCGCTCCCATTTAAAGCGGAAAACACGTTAGGTTGTAATAATGTTATACGTATTATGATACGCGTTTCCCCGGAGACTTAAACGGTGGCGCGTAATATTGTATAGGTGATAATATCGTTTCGTTATTGCTATATAACGATGAGTCGTCGATTAATAATATTATTACGATTACGGTGTATAAATGTATATAATATCATTTTAAAATATTGTTCGAGAAATATTCGATAATTTAATTTTAATTTAATATAGTTTTTTAATAGTTAATTCGTACCATAGTATTATTATGTGGCATCTCTATATACGCAGGTACTTTCTCATTCGTAATACTATTATAATGTTGTTAAAAGTAAATAATTGTACATAATATTATTGTATTTGTACGGAAAATTGCTCTGTCGTTTACATATTATTATAAAGAAATTATACCGGTGCACACCGACCAGGAGTTGTAATTTGCTGTAAACACCTACTTTAGTAGTAGTTTCACATTGCTATATCTATGTGTTAGTATCGTATTTTTAATTAGGTTGTTTTTTTTTCCCCATTGTAATTGTGGCATTGTTCTTTTGGGTAAAAAAGAAAATAATATGAATAATATTGTAATATTATTATCGCGTGAGTACTTACTTGTTGTCATTTCCACTGTTGATATCAATGATTATAGTAAAGGTGTTTTTTTTTCTTTTTTACAGCTCGAACGTCTTATATTAAATTATTCTATATATTATATTATCTATTTAGTATGAAAAAAAAAATATTTAATCGCGCGCAAAATTTCGTTCAATTAAATATGTTAAACATGTTTTGCGGATTTCGCTAAAAACGCGTGTTTAATTTGAATATATTACGATAATAATAATAATATCTTACTAATATAATAAATCTATGTGATAATAATTGATAGAAGCCAATTAAAATCATTACGTCGCTTTTTTGCTATTACTGCGTATCATGCGGTAGCTCCTAACAGAGAATTGAGAGTGTTTGCGGAAACTTGACGGAATCGGTTAGAAATTTAACGGCCTAGGATGTGTCTGAATCTTGGCGAGGCGTACGTTCCGTTTGTTATGTTCCGGAAATGTTGAAGAGGTGCGTTTTTATTGATTTTCCGAGTTTTTTTTTCGACGGCTGTGGAATGATTGATGGATCAGTGTATGCCTGTTATTTGAAGGAGTACGGGCGGCCGACTGCATTCAAATCTAATGTTTCGATTGATCAATTCCAGTTAGCCCGTTCTATTGTAGGGTGAGAAGTACAAAACGATTTAAATATGTGGACATTCGTGTTTGGCGGCAGAGAGCTTTCGGCGTTGACGAGTGGAAATATCGAGTGTTTTATTGATGTAGCTTGAATCCAAACGGTTTTTTGTGCGGACTCCGCCCGAGGTATGCGTTTCGTATAGAGTTTGACCATTTGATCGGGAATTTTTTTATTCGGAGTTTTCGGGGGTAGTATTATGTGATTGACACAATGGCCAAGGTTTCGGTTAATATTACCGAAATATTAATCGGTTAAACAAATATTGCAATATTAATTTTCAAAAAAAAAGCAGAAAACCAAGATAATAGTAATAGCATCGTGTGTGTTTTTTTTTTCTCAAAACAATAAAGCAATAATAACTAGTGTCTGTCCAGTCGTCGCTACGCCGGGCGAAATCTCACTGGGGTTTTCATAATTCTCACACGTGATTATACTGTTTTTCGCGTGCGCACACACCGATCGTGAAACCGTCATTGTAAACACACGGGCATTCGTCGGGATCAGTGTATTTTTTATTATTATTATTTTTTTTTTCCACCTGAAAAACACGTAATTATCTCATATATATATATATATATAAATACTAATACCCGGGAGTTTACACGTTTCAGAGTATATTATACGTACGTGTTTCGCTCGAGTTCATCGCAGTACGGGTATACACCGTGTATACATGCGCACACGCACGCACATTAGGGGAAGAGCATTACTGAAAGTGTTTAATTCTTTTATCAAGTTTTTCACACACGGCGCTGCAAAGTCGCATAGATATTACTCGTACCTACCTACCGTTGTATTAATTGTTCCCCGCGAGGTTTATTATTATAAGGCACTGTGAATTATTATTATTATTATTATTATGTACGGCTTTCGACTCGTATCATGTGTGTGTGTGTGTGTGTGTGTGTGTGTACGTATGTGGCGCGCCGTCGTTATTATTATTATACTTCCCGTACGTTATTGCGTTCCCACGGCGGAATGTTGTATTTTTGTCTTATATTCTTTTGCATTGTAATCGTGTACACACATATTATAATAATATAATATAATACGAATCAGAAAATAATTACAATTAAAACGCGCCCGCGCGTATGTGTGTGTGTATAAGTGTACGTTGTGATGTCGGTATAATTCCGACTCCAGCCGTCGGACATTGTATTTTTTGTTTTTGTTTTTTTTTTTTGGTTTAATATATAATAAAAATATTATAGGCGACTGCGCCGCGCCGTGTCGCACATTGCACGGAAGAAGAAATTTAACGTCTTTTTGCTAAGTGTCGGGAGTGATCCCACTTGTCGGGATATGAGATACGTCACGAGATTGCTACTATATGGAGATCTCTTATGGTCTGGATCTGACGATATGCTCCGGGGAGGTCCTATAGTTCGAACGATATTGTTTAAACGGGGGCGTTATTGAAACGCTATAGAACGTTCGAGTTGAGAGTTTAACGGACGGTGGAAGTATTCCTGTCGGTCAGTGGTGTAGTCGGGAAAATATTTCCCGACGGGAGGGGGTGGTATTTACGTTCGAAATTGTCACAACTAATTGGATATTATTTTTTATTGGTTAAATTAAATAAACTTAATCTTAAAAACGGTACAAGGAAGACTTTTCGGGAGGGGCTCTAATCTCCCACTCTCTCCACCGGATACGCCACTGCTGTCGAGTTTTCAATTGTGAAGTTTACGAGGAACCTAGTGTCGGTGAACCTACGTCGTGTGACGTAACCGCATTAACATGCTTTTGTATTTTTCGTCATCCGAGATTGGTTAAACGACTTGGATAGCCTTCTCTATTCATCCCCCTCTACCTTTCTTGGTTCCGTATATATATATATATATATATATATATATATATATATATATATGAAAATACATATAAATAAAATGTTTTTATTTCATCTGGGTTTTGACGATGTAGAGAAATTAACGATTTTGCGATAATAAAAGTCGTCCTTGGACCCTTTCTTTAAATAATTCTGATCGCGCCATTTACCAACATTGTTAGCAAGAGATATAGCCAATATCAGGGCATACGTTAGGATTTAAACCGGACGGTAAATCGCTGATGAATATCGTATACACCAGATTCCAGAACACCAATGATTACCAAAAATGTTATATTTTTTCAACAATGATGTGTCGGGGTGGGAGGAGACCGCCATCGGACTATTTTTGTTTTCATTAAAGGTCTAACGTCTTTCAGCACCACCACTCAGCAGAGGCTTCAATAGAGATTTCCCTTGCCTTTTTATAATTTTCAACGTTATCATTGTTGATTTACTTTTGAAACGATATCGCGCGATTATCGTCTCCTTGCTGCTGTATTATAATAATAATAATAATAATATAATACGTCTCGACAGTATACTTGTAGTTTATACAGCGGCAAGAGGTGCGGACGGACGGTGGCCGATTGTCGTGTCGCCTGTTCCGGTAGCACCGTGGCCATTATTGAAAAATCTATACCTATAGTAATAATAATATATAGGTACCTAATACGTCTCCTATAATATACATCGAAAATGGTCCAATTACCTCGGTATGGCACATTATATTATTGTATATGACGTTCACGGCTATAAAAAAAAAAAATATCCGATTTTTTTCCATTATTATTATTATTATTATTCTTTTTTTTTTTTTTTTATCGACGATCCCCGCGTGCGCGCGCGTGCACTCGCGTTCTAAATACGGTGTGTCTTCTCGTCTGCACCGCTCGCGGACAATGATAATAAAAAAATAAATATATATATTTAAAAAAAAAGAAAAAAAAAGCCGCATAGACTCGTGTGTGTGTGTGTGTGTGTGTGTGTGTGTGTGAATCTGTGTTTATGCGCCTGTATATGCACGCGCGCGTGTGAGAGAAGTTCGATTTTCCACGGTCGGTTCGTGTACACTGTTGGCACGTACCGACACGCCACGTTTACTCGCGACGATCTCCCAATATACGGTGTTGATAAGGACGCGACTGACCAGAGAATGGACAACGCTAACAAAAAAAAAAAAATAAAAAAAAATAACCATAACAAAAATAACGCAGTACAAGAAAAAAGACTTTACCGTTTCTATAATAGTTTTGATTTTCTTCGTTGAAACGCGACGTTATAAATATTTTTACGTACCTATACTTATACCCGGTATTGAAAAAAAAAAAAAAAAAAAAAATAACGCTGTCGGTATTTTCCGGAACGATTAAGGTTGTTTTTTTTTTTTTTGTATTTTTTTGCTTCGTTTCGATATAGGTATATATTGTTTAGTGGTATAATATTATACAGCGCGTTCACGTGCGTCCGCTTACTCGGGGTGGGAAACTATACAGAAGCGATGATTTCGCCAGTGATGGTTAGGTTATTCAAATATTCTAGTAGATATTATTATTGTCCTATCTATATTATATATATATATATATATATATATATATATATATTTATATAAATATACGTAAACATAGTTGACGAGATTGAAATACAGATACATTCAATTATAATATTCAATTCGAATCTACGAGTACAAAATTTAATATTAAAAATTCGTTCGTGTAAATGTATTATTTTTAACTGCGGACGATTTGAATATTTTCAATATTTGTATATTAACTACGATTTCATATTGATTCGTTCGTTCAAAAATAAGATAATAATTTAGTTGTTTTAATGATATTTTCTACGCAACGCCGCCGGTTGAAAGCGTTTTATAATAATACATACATCTATTTGATTTTTTTCATTATTATCTATTTCCGTTATTTAAATCTTTTCTAAAATAATAGGAATTTAATAACATATTTTAATCACCACAGCTTCTAGGTATATAAAACAAGTAATAAAAATAAAACTTTTCATAGTTTTATTACGTTTGGTGAATAATCGTGGGACACCCAGCGTATAATATATCTCATTTGTCAATGTTGCATATTCCGTGGATAACAAGGAGAAAACTAGGTGATCTCGATTCAGATCTCTAGTGAAACATATGTGATTCGTTCTCATTAAAAAAAAAAAAACCAGTTCGACGATTTGTTTATTGGATTAAACGACTGATTGCCATTAATCACTGGATTTCTCTTTGGATAGGTGAAAAATAAATTAACAATTTGACGATTTACCAACTTAAAAATTATCCATTTAAAAAGTTTTTTACGGGTTATGTATAGGCGGTCTGAAAACTTTATCAGAAAAATAATAAATAAATCGTTTAAAATCAATATACAAATAGGCCGACATACTTTACATCACGGGTGTGCCACTGTTATTGGTGAGAAGTCGAAAATGTAGGATAATGTTATGTTTATATAGAGTAATTTAATTTGCACCTGTATATGCAACTGTATACCAATCATCACAAACAAAAAACAATTCTAGGCGTAGTTTAGTTAAACATTAAAATTGAAATAAATGTATTTGTATGTTATGGAATTATTTCGGTGTCGGGCACACGAATTTCAATAATTCATTTAATTTTATACTCACTTACTGAATATATAAAATATTATGTCGTTATCGTGTAAAAAGTTAAAAGTTAAAAATAAAAAAAAAACCATTGAAATAATTGTTCGCGTTGTACGAAGTACGATTTTGCAAACTGTCGAGAATGTATTATTGGATTTTTTTTTTTTTTGTTATTAAATATATATATATATATATATAAACAATTTTATTATATTTTTTTCGTCCATTGACCGAAATAAAACGATTCGCGATAGTCTGCAAACTATATAATATTACATAGTGTCTGGACCGCACGATAATAACATTTACAAGACCATCACGCGTTTCCATATATGACCGTATCGGTCGAGTCGGTCGTCGCCGTTGTCGGTGATTGATGAGTGGAGTGCCGTTTGAAGACGACCGAAAAAATCGAATTCTCTTTGCGAAAATTGCGTCGCCCGCGGTCTTTATTTCGTACGGGCAAAGACAGCCGTCTCAAGGGTTATAAGCTTCGGTGTCTGGCGATGAAGGGAGGGGAGCTAGTCTGTAATCGTACGGGTACGCGTTACTCTCATACCGTACGGTTTTCCGTACGCGTACCGTTTCGATTTTTTACCCCGGTTTCGTGTGCGTGTATTTTCGTTTGTCTGTTTGTATGTTTTTTTTATTTTTATTATTTTTTTATAGCGTCTAATTAAAACCGGCGAAAAACGGCGGTCGCTTTGTGTTAGCCGCCGCCGCCGCCGTCGCTGCTGCCGGTGTGAGTTTTAAACGCTGCGGACGAGTGAAGGGAACAAAAAAAAAAAAAAAAACAGCCGCCGCATCGGAATGCGTTTTTTCGCCGCTTCCAAAAACGCGGACAAACATACATGCAATATTATATAATAATACGTATGTATTTTATACGTACGGTACACCCCGGTATATACCACGACCGGTCAACGCGTTTTTGTCACACGGACATTCTTTCGCGGGGACGGGACGACGCGTTTTCGTGTGTGGAATTCGAAAAACGCGCGCGAGGACGTACGGTCCGACTCTTCTTTAATACGTACGTAATAATGTGTCCGTGTAAGAGGTACACCTATATTTCGTCGGAGCGACACAATAGGTGTACGCCCAGAGACGCTTGGCGATTCGGAGACTCGCGATTTCTCCGTAATCGTCGGGGCTTAGTACCGCGAAAATCTCATATAAACGCGCCTATAAAATGTGAAAACCGAAAAGAATACCGGTGGCGATAAGAAATAAAAGGATAGTTAACGAAACGCGTGGCGTGGTCAAAACGCATCGCTCGTACGCGCGCAGTACCGGAGGAAAATCCCACCGGTAAATGACCGCGTGCGAGACGGGAGGACGCAGTGAGGAAATACGCGACTGAAACTCCAGGACGCGTATTTAGCTGGGAGATATCGGATCGGAAAAATAAATTGTCGGTTCGACTCTTTTCTACGGCCGTGTAATAGGTTTCGGTATGAGATCGGCGAGACGGTTTTTTTTATTGATTTTACCGGTGAAAATGTATTCGGCGGAGTGAGTTCTGAGATATAAACGCGATTCAGTTACCCTATAACGGCATCCCGACTATACCTAACCGACAACAGCGGCCTATCCGCGGTCCGTTTTTTTTTATTTTTTTACAATATTTATACAGTTTTTTTTTTCTCTATAATATTGACTTTTTTTTTTTATTCCGGGTCGTCGGATAATCCGACGGACCGTTTATCATCGTTTTGCCTCGTGTTGTACGTGTGGTGGGGCGGTGGGCGGTGGGGTGGACAGGTCTAGCGGCGCTCTCGTCGTCACGATGGTCACCGCCGGGCCGAGCTCGTGTGCAGTCGCCGCGAAAGCCCTGTAGACGGGCGCGCGCGCGCCCTCGGACACGCGGCGTTCGCGTACACGAAAGCCGCCACAGATAAATCATGTTTGATACAAAACTATGTATATATATATATATATATATATATATATATATATGTGATATGATATTATATTATATATTTTCTACACGATGACAACCCGTGTATACGGCGAGCGGGGGGATAAAACCGGGCCAAACGATGCATGGAAACACGGTGCGTATATAGCGAAACACACAATGGCGTATATGTGATAATAATATTACAAAGAGTCTCCGGCGTGTTATGAAGTATACACGCACACACACTTACATATTCGTGTGCATGTGCGCCGCGTAGAGCGGAGTGAGACGTAGTCGTCGTCGTCGTCGCCGTCGCCGCCGTCGCCGCCGCCGAGTGTGTGGCGGTCGAGTATGTCGGGCGACGCGTGCGATTACACGCGCGCACGCAGAAAACGGTCCGGGCCGGCCTAGCCGCAACTGCAAATCATAAATATAATAATAATAATAATAATAGTATAACCGACTTCCAGCGGCAGACCACACCGACGGGAAGACAGCAGAAGACATTCCTGTGCGCTCCTCTTGTGTGCGTGTGTGTCACTACGTACGTATATATGCACGTCAACACGCATTACGGACGCCGCCGCCTCCCCGTAGCTATAATAATAATAATAATAATAATCATCCGTGTCGGACCGGCCGACAGCGCATGTGAAAAACGCCGGGGAAATCGCCTCCGCGTGTTTCCCCCGTTATGTCGGGCAGTTGTACATATCGATGTGTACTACGAGTATATACGTATATTTTGTACGCGAGTTTTATGTAACGCGCCGGCACACTCGCGTCGTCGTCGTCGTCGTCGTCGTCGTGCAGGACCGTCCGGGGGACTACGATTATTATATCATATAACGCGTTTGTTATTGCGTGTTGACGATTCCAAAGACCGCCGCCGCCGCCGCCAAATCGCATACCTCCGTTACCGCCACACTCGTTTGCGAAACGTGTGCGCGCGACCGGAAAATGTCAATTTTTCCCACCCGCGGCAATAACGGCCCGGTAACGACGACCATGTCCGCACGCATTATGGTAATGCACCCAGTGGAATATAACCGCGTTTAATGTTCACCGCAGCCGCCGCCCGAGATCGCACCGTTTACCGCAAACGGCCGTGCTACGTTACGTCCTTTACCGGAGAAACGGTACGGCAGGGCCCGCCGGAGAGGCCTTGGTTCGGGTTTGGTGACGGCCACACCCGGCTGGTCACAACGGTCCGTGCGTGCATTCACGATGTGATCCGGGTCGGAGAATCCGATGAATAGAAACATAATAAAACTCTTGGGCGCGGGTCTAGTCTTGATTTTTGGTTTAGCCCCGCCGAGTTAGGTGGTTAGCGGACAGCTTCCAGTCTTTGCGTTGGCTTTTGGGCGACTAAGGCAATTAGGTACGGTTATCGTTGACAATTGGACAAAGTAACATGACTCCTGGTGCAGGTGACTTTCGTTTTTTTTTTCCAGGCAGACGGTAAATTGTCATTACCGTAACCGCGCGGTTTGAGCCGGGTCCATGTTCGTATGATACGAATTGACACGTTTTTTTTTTAAAGTAAAACGGAGAATGCGTGTTTTAATGGACAACGTCCGCGGCGGAGGTTTCGTGCGGGGTCCGATTTAAAAGATCGCTGCCTCCCTTGCGCGCGCTGCTTATGCCTTACGGCGTTCTACGGTATCGCGATCCGAACGATAAGCTTCCGCGCGCCGCGGCCGATACGCCGGACGGCCGAGAACAAATGGATCGACTCGCGTGCATAATATTATTATTTATACGTATAATATAATATAGTCCACGGCGATTCATACGGATTCGATTCAATGGCCGGGGGAGTGGCGGCCGCAGCCGCTTCTGTTCGGTTTTTATTTTATTATTATTATTTTTTTTTTTTACGCTGAAATGACCGCTCGCGTTATACCCGTCTGTAATACATGTTTGGTAATATATATATATATATATATATATATATATATATGTATATATATAATATATTATGTACGCGGGTACGTAGAATATACGCGAAGTTCGAGATGAGCGTTATGTAAATTGTCGCAAAGAGAATGATAAAAAAAAAAAAAAAAACCGAAACAAAAAAAACCCGCAAACCGCTACCGAACAAAAGCCCCGTCGTATACTACTATAATACTATAGTACATAATAAATAAATATAATATATAAATAAAAGAACGTATTTATATTATTATTATTATTATACCGTTTACCATACAGTGAAAAAAAAAAAAAAAAAACAAATAATAATAATGGAAAGCCGCAGACTGTCAACCGAACTACTGGTACTGCCACGGCGGCGCGCGGTACACCTATCCCATTATAATCGATTCGTATCCGTGATCCTATTCCCTACCGCACCCCGCGCCCATACACTGGTATGATACAACTACCGCGATCTACACGAATAAATATACGGACCGTTGTTTTTGGTCTATTGGACCTCATTAAACCCCGACGCCGTTATCGTTTATTTTTTTTTTTTATTTTTTTCTGTTCTGGTATAATTAAAACGCCGTATCGGCCGCCCGTGTTCCCGAGAGACGGGCGCCGCCGCCGCCGCCGCCGCCGTACCGCTACATGGATAGTCGTGTGCGTACCCGGTACGCGTATTTTTTTTTTATGTATATATATATATATATAACAATTATTATTATTATTATAGGTATAGGTATACGCTCGAGAGAACGTTTTTCTTATTTTCCTTTCCGTTTCAATTAAATCGGGAATTATTACGCTGCGTACGTGGGTCCCCGGCGGCGGACAACAATAATGACGACGACAATAATTATATATATATATATATATATATATATATATATATATATATATATATATATATATATAACCGAGACCCGCGCCGAAGACAACCCTCGACTTCGGCGTCCGTCTGAAAAAACGCCAAACCCCGTACACGTAACTCTTCTTGTGAATAGAAACTGTTGAACGCTCGGGCTCGGATTGGACGTGCAATCGGTTTTTAGGCCTCGCCGAGTTAAACTCGCATCACAAAAACCTCAGTGGTTCCCGACCATCACCAAACCCAAACCAAGACCCTTACGGTGGGCCGCTAAACCACTGAATCGTTAAAATAGATTCACGCTCCCATATAGTTCCACCGGAAAAGGCGCGCAAAACAAAGCAAAGACCAATCGTTTCGAAAGACGTCCGTAAAATAGTGAAGAAAAAGAAAAAATTATAATAAAATAAAATAATTAGGCACATTATAACACCTCGTCGTAATATTATTATAATTTATAACCAGTGTGGCCGATGTCAGGCACCAACCGTAGGTAAATTCTCCAGACATTTTTTTTTAATGGGCGGTTGTGTAGGTGAATCATCTATCATCTTTGGTAAATTTAATCGTCTGTTGTAATTAAGTCTTGTTTTTGACATTTGTCACCGTTATCAATAAAGAAACAAAGAACTTGTGTTTTAGTCTTTTGGACGATATATGTATAAAAGTCGACAATTCGACATTTTTGTTTTCCATTTTTTAGATAGGTGATAAGGTTTGGTTATGGCATTCCATAATATTCCCCTTAGAACATGAAATACAGATCGGCGCCACGGGTAATAAGGTTCCAAGATGAATGTAAAAGATTAAGCAGCCTCCATTACCAAAATAACTCTTCACACTCTTCGAATAATAATAATTTTTTGTATAAATATAAATTTTATATTTCGGTCAATAATATTCTTCTGAATATTTTTATATTTAATCCAAGGCTGGATATTAATCAGTTAAAAATTCGAAAATTAAATTGTTTGTGACCTTTAAAAAATGATGTTGAAATGTCGTAATATTTATTACGTTTCGCGGATTAAAGAACTATATTCGACAGAGTATAAAACTCAAATAAAAAATAATATTAATTATTTATTAGTACACAACGGTTAAACCCGTACGTCGGTGCTGGCTAAAATCAATTATATATATATATATATATATATATATATATATATTTTATTTTTTTTGATTAAATTGATGCCCGAAAAAAATACGTGCGAAGGAAAATGGAAAGATAAACCTAGGTTTTATTTTTCGTACCTTCCGGTATTTTTTTCATTTTTTTTAAATTTTCCAGTTATTAAGTAACGATGGGCGGGGCCGAAACACTACTCCGTTTATACGCGCCCGCGGGTTTTGTTTGTTGTGCGCATACCGGAAAAACAGACGTCGATAGCTATAGGATTTCATATATATTATTTACTCCCTTTTTTTTTTTTTTTTTTTACATTTTTTCTCGAAATTCGTCTCGTTGTCATGCTCACCGCTTGTCACGGTACATATATCATCGCTCGTAATCTCCGCATAATATTATGCCGTGGGTATATTACAAGTCTATATTATATTATTATCCGGAACGTTAAAAAACGTGTAACGAAATACTACGACGAGAAATATAATATATATCTGACGTCGACCGTAATATTATAATTATTACGCGATTTTTTTTGTGTAGCTTTTATCTTATATATGTCGCATTCGCTTAGTGAAATCGCTCAATGCTTTATGTAGTGGACGTCCACTTCATGAAATGTATCCTTCCGTGAAAATTACGTTTTTCTACACTATATATAGACAATTTTTTGATCTTGTCACGAAGTTGTATGATATTTTATTTGTATACAAATTTTGATACGAAATGAAACGACAATATATGAGATAGTATTCCCCCTTTTTTAAGTTTTTTTTTTTTCTACAATTCATTACACTTTTTATAAACTTAAAATACATGCATAGATATAAAAGATATTTTATATTTTAATCAAATACAAAATAAACTAAATTAATTAAATTGACGTATATTTTATAATTTCGTAAAAGAATTTACATAAAAATAAAATATTACACAATATGAATAATATTAATCGTATCCACTTTATGAAAAGATCAAATAATATTGTCCATAAAGCGTAGAAAAATGTAATTTTCACTAAATGGATACATTTCACGAAGTGAATGTCCACTTCATGAAATGAGCGATTTCATTAAGTGGACGCGACATATGTATATTTATGTATACGAGAGAAACAGACTATTACTTTAGCAAGGATTATTATACACAATTTGGTATTTTGGTTCTTGATAATAATTTAGACACGAATTGGTACCAACGTGAATTTCTTATCCATATTCTAATCCTTCTTGCTTAATGACTTTGAATCGGTATCGCGGGGCTGTAGCACAGAGATCTTAAACCGTGATCAGTATTCAGTTATTATTCTCCTGGAAAAAGTAAATCCTATGAATCGATCTCTCTCCTACACATAATAACATGTTGGCATGCGTAGTTATCGCTAATGCGCGGCCTGTGTCTATTATAATATACGGTCGCATCAGTACGCATCACTGGTCTCGGAAACGTTTTAATTACAAAAAAAAAAAAAAAAAAAATAAACACCATTTATACAGACGATATAATCGCGTGCCTATATAATCGTGACGTATGGGTAATCGAAAAGTTCTGTACCGGCGACGACGTGTCCGATAATATTATTCATAATACGCGTAATGCCACGCCGACCGCATTATCGTATAATCGAACAAGTTGTCGAATGCGTTTCGGGTGTATAATATAATAGGTGTGTATTATGTTCGGGACCGTCGCATTTTTGGTAATAAATTATATCGTTACATTTGAACCATTTAAAAATTAAACACTGTTACGTAGTTACTGTAGTCTATATGTATAGATATTTGGTCGCGATCACATACTTGTCCTCTCTTTCAATGTGTTTCCACGACAATTCCGCCCGAAACTGCTCGCCTCATTTCCATCCGAAATTTCGTACTCAAAAACGCAAAAACTCTTTTTCCCGCGTGCATTCGCCGTATCCGCAAGAAACGATAGGTACTCGGCCCGATTAAAACAACACCCGTACGACTGGACCGTTATCTAAAAGAAATTTAAACCCGAATTCGTCTACGCATTAGTGGCTCTCGTAAGCAAAGCAAACAACATTATTCCCCATCTGCGCGTGGATATAATATTGTAAACACGAAACACGGTGTTCGCAACCGTCGACAGTTTGTGAAATATTATTATGCGATTCTAAAGTAAACGTTAATACAATTTATTATTATTATTATTGTCCTTAGAATTTACCGATAAGGGAACCCCCAGAAATTTAAAAAAAAAAAAAATAATAGTCCGCAATTCGCACTGTACCAGATCCGAAATTGAAATTTCGAAATCCGAATCCCGTCTAGGTTCGAATATTATCATTTATCGATTTCGCTCTCCGGAACGCTTTGACCGTCGTCCAAATCATAATCAAATCCAACCGGTCGTGCGTACCGAAGCAGCCGCACAACAATCGCGTCGTCTGTGTTCCAACTTTCTACCGAGCTTCAAGAATCGATCTCCCGGTCAAACTTTCTGCACGCCCAGAACGTCAACCGGGCGGCCAGGCGCCGTGGACGGCTAAAAAAGAAACCGACCGATTAAATGCCGATACTGACGCTCCATCGCACATCCGACCATCCCTTAAACATCATTCTCACTGGATGAATCGTACACGTAGTGCCGTACACGAGACCGGGGGCAAGGCGCACGTTCTTCGTGTATATGTGAAAATGTTTGCTGGCGACGCGATAATAATCGTACATATATTATTATTATTACAAAACGTTTTCGTTTACGGGGCCGTATAGGACGTGGTCATGACGTGTGTACATCGCGGCGGCTGCGGCCGGCCGGCCGATTCGCTCATTATCGGGATCGATCAATGCCAAGTAGCGGTGATCGAGAACAACGGACGGGGGGGGGGGGGGAGGGCGCGCGCGCGTCTTGTCAAAGGAACTCCGTCGTCGACCGCCGCCGCCGTCGTCGACCGCCGGATGCCGCTCGCGACCGATCATCGATCATCGTCGGGATCTGCTAGCGCGCCCTACGATACGCGGTCGTTATATGCAAATAATACAATTTTTTTATACTATTCTCGTGCGTCGTACGCACAAAACTCGCGGCGAGCCGACGCGTAACGGGGCCCGGTTAACGTTAATTGGTATATAGGTACACACGACAATAAGGTATAGAATACGAGACCGCGGTGCCGATCGCGTTTCTTAATTATTTAACTCCGGACCCCATTAGTAATATATATTATACATTATATATATATATATATTGATCAATATATCGCATATTATAATAAACGTATGCGCGTATTATTATTATTATTATGCGCTTGGATATACGCGGTTTGTAACGTCTTTGGCGCGGGGCCGCCGCATAAGTATTATTATTATTATCATTATTATTATTATTATAATAGATAATGAAAACGGCGGCGGCGCGGTCCATTTTCTTTTCCTGACCTCATCAATTATCGACGACGACGACGACGACGACGCCGACGCCGCCACCGCCGCCGCAAATCGTTAATAATCTCCCTTGTATCCGGTTTATCGCCGTCGTGTCGTGCCCGGATAAAAGACCGACCTTCGACCCGTAAAATGATAAAAAAAAAAATAAAAAATTCCGCATACCGGTCAATATACATCATAATTCGGGTATCCGAAAATCGTATTTAATCGGACTTTTCCCCTCTCCCTTCCCGATCGTTTATTACTATTTCATAAACGAATTCTGTTTTATGTATGATAAAACGGTTCCTCGTGAGCAATCGGTTTGCGTAACGCGTACAATAAAATGATCGGCTAGCTTGGTATCTTTAAAACGATCCGAGAGCGGTCATACCCGAACTTTTCGCGCCTCCGCAGAGCACCTTTCGGGCACAAGTTTTTGAATGATTTAGTGGTTCAGCCGGACGCGACCCGTGTTGATCTCGGTTTGGGTTCGGCGGCAGTTGGGGGCAGTTCGACTGGTTAGAACGTGTCTCCCCGGGTTTTCGGTGCGTCTCAAGATCGAGACGGAGATTGAGTAAAGGAAAAAAAACAAAAATAATTCGAACGCTCGGGCGCGGATTGAATGTCGGGGAACGGTTAGGACGCACGGACGCCAAGAGTCGTCGGTACAACGACAACACGCCGTCGTCGGGTCGATTACACGCTGGACGAGATAAAAAGAAAAGTAAAATCCCGCGACGGGTATAATAATAATACTACGTATACGTATTATAGAAATCGTAATCGCGCGGACGAGTAGTTTTTATACGTATAATATAAAAAAAAAACTGGAGTATGCGGCATATTGTCCACGGCTTGTGTGTTTGTTTGTGTGACCTATTCTCGTCGCGCGAAGGAAAAGAAGATTGTACCAATAACATATATATATATATATTAAAAATAAAAAAAAAACCAAGAGTATCGATACAATACCAGTTTTCGCGCGGCTATCGTTCCGAAGACGTGAGCGGACTATATGAGCCGCGCGAAACACCGTGTTCCGATGTACGAGAGTTAAGGTTATAATAATAATATACATCATTACTTACTCTTATTATTATTATTATATTATCGCGGGACGAAGACGATGCCGCTCGGACTCGGACTCGGACGACGGCTTTCTCTTGTCCAAAGGATTTAATATACCAAAAGCCCCGCGCCACGTGCGCGTACCTATACGAGACGAGCGCGACGACGATTACGAACGTTTATTTATGGAAACTGGACCGGCTCTTAATAGATACACGTATAAAAAAAAAAAACCATAAAAAGTCGTCCGTTTCCGGTAAATCGACACGACTGTATTATAGACGGGAGAGGGGTAGCCTGTATACAACCGGAGGAAGTAATACGCGCGTATAAAATATTGTCTCGTACAGCGCGCGGCGTCATCCGCGGAGACAAGCAGACGGCACGGCGGCGGCGTGCGCGTAGCCTCCTCAAGAAGAAGACGCGAAGAATGTCATCCGGCGCGGGTAGCGGCGAAATCACATATTATGATTATTATTATCGGATTATTTTTATTTTATGGTCGATCGGCTCGTGTATTTACACGACGACGATACGCACGCTGACAACGTTTTCCAAGTACGGTAAACGTAGCAATTTCGGCACGGTCGGGCTTTCGATACGTGTCGTTTTACTTAATTTCTCTCTCTCTCTCTCTCTCTCTCTCTCTCGCTCTTCTCCGACAGATTTACACTCGTTTCAGACCTAATATATAGACACGCAGAAGAATGTATATATAAAATATCTCTTTTTTTTTTTTTTTTTTCTTTCAAAAACTCGCTTTCCGCGCGCCCTCGTGTCCGCGAAATTGCCGGCGAAGAAACGACAAAACCCGCTCCGATAGTAAAACCAACGTCTATAATTAAATTCAAATCTAAATTCTACTAGATACGCGATCCCAACTCTCTACGACATCTATATACATACAAACGACGTTCGTATTTGACGACGATATTCTTCGCTACACGTCCAACAGAAACGTAATACGAGAAATTATAATACAACTGTGCCCGGGTACACGACTATACAACACCGCACAATAAATAACCATAGTCAGTGCCTTGCTTCTGTTTCTAGCGTACGCATATTCCAGAGAGAATAATGGTGTGAAGGGATCTTGGTCGTGAGTTTACTCGAAATCGTGCGGATTGTGATCGATTCGAGGGGTTAAAATCGTATTCGGTCAGTGATTTCCCACAAAGATTTAACGCGGCCGGTCTGAAGAGACTATCCGACGGTCAAACAAACCGAAATGTAAAGAAACGAAAAAAAAAAACCGTAAAAAAGGCGCCGGAGGAATACCGCTCTGTCTGGTCTTTGGCAGATTTGGGGTAGATTCAGCTCCACTGTACGCATATCAAAATCCCAAAGTTAATTCAACTGGTATGTAGGTTTTCGATCGCGGGATCCAACCAGGACTATATAAACCGACCGTGGCGGTGCAGTATAACGATGCAAATTTGATACGATTTTTTTCAAAAAAAGTTGTTCATTATTTATATTGTTTTCCGTTAGGGAGTCAAATGTACCGCGTTTTCTATTGTCGCTTAAATCCGTTTAGCGTTCATACGTATGTTCATTACGCAATTTTATTTATTTTTTTTTTTTTTTTATAATATACGCTTGCCCCGCAGCGCCGGATGAATATGCAAATGTTTATTTTTTTTCGCCATTGTTCTGTTTGAAGAAAGGTCGTCGAGAATGAGGTAATACGGATTACAATTATTTTTTTTTTACTCGGCTTACATTGATTTACGGCTTAATTGGTTAAACTTACGAGAAGGACGGGTAAATCGAATGACTTGTTTATTTGTAACTACGATATATGATAATCTCGAGTTACACACATCGCGAAAACAATCGCGATTACATTTAATTCTATTCATTAAAAAAAAATATTGTATAATAATATTATAATGCGATTTGCAGTATTAAATCGTTCTTCGACTCATTCATCGAGTCTACGCATGTAACGGACAATAAAAATAATAATAACAATAATACGTACGGGCTGAAGTAATATTTTATAATAATAATAATAATCAATAAATATACAAACGGTATTAAACGATTGTCACTGTTTTTTTTTTTTTTAATCGAACAATTTAATTGCGTTTATGGAATTTCGATTGCACCTCGTTTATTGACACCTGCCGGCAAATTCTATAAATCATTTATTTATTTATCCGTATGTTGTTTTATTTTTACTATTTCTCAACGATTTTATGGAATTCGTGATGATAATATATACGTACGTAGATATATATATATATTGCACCGACGACTATATTATAAACACACACCGACGACGGACAGAAGACATCATAACTATAATATA